>CAIGRL010249511.1:0-14164 GCA_903798325.1 Fraxinus xanthoxyloides
CTAGTTTGAAAATCATTATTTGCGTAAAATTGAGTTTTGAATAGTGATTTTTTAGATAACTTGTAGTTACAAAGTAGATTTTTTTTGTGCAAAATATTTTATTGTGTGAATGTGTAGTTAAAAATGAATATGTAGAAAAAATTGCTTTGAAATAATGGTTGTCAAACAGGGGCTAAGATATTATAATATTGTGTATATATCTAATGATTGCGTGTTAGTTTTTTGTTCTCTTATAAATAGTGAATGCAAATAGATATACTTCAAATTTCAACTCTTGAAATCCTTAAAAAATCATAAATATTTAATTGTTCATTTATCATCTCAGAGCATCTTTTAGAGAATGTCCATTTATAAAAAGCATAATATATATAATAAAAAGTATTTTCATATTAGAGTGAGAAAAAATTTATACACTTCAACAATACTCTTTACTTTGACTTTTCATTTTGCTTTTCTTTTTTCAAATAAATATTTATTAATTTCTCCTCATCAAATAATTAAAATAATTTATTTTTTTGCAACAACCAATCGATTCAAATACAATATGAATATTTTGAGGAGTATAGTATAGAAATTTACAACTTATTAAATGCAATTTTTATAAAGTATGGATAGAGAGCAAAATCGACTCTATTTGGAGAGCTAAACCAACTCCAATATTTTAGAAAGTCGAAATAGAGAGTTTCGTGAAACTTATTTTTAAGAATTGACTTTGTAAATCTTGTATTTAAAGAGTCTTTGAAAAGATGCTCTCACGCAACTATTTAAATAAATATTAAAAAACTATTCCTTCTCTCAATTGATTGCGAATGATCTTGATAGACAATTGAATAAGCTCGAATTTGCCATTACCTTTGATACAGTGATTGATATATACAACCATATAAATGGGACATATTAACATATCAATATAGCCCAATTATGCCAAAAGAAAAGTTATGCATTGGCCAATAAAAATGGCCATATCAACAATAGGAAAACATGGTATGCACATTTACATCCTGTTTGAGCCACATTATTCTCTCAATAATGCATTTTAAATAGTGTTTTGATGGAAAATATTTGGTAAAAAAATGAAGAAAAGTTTTGGGTTTACGTGTAATATTATTATATTGAAGAATGTGTGGTTGAAAATAAGATATATAAAAATGTATTTTAGAAAAATGGTATCAAACATGGTGTTAAGCTATCAATGTCAATGATTCTTAGAGCCATGTTGTAATATTGTTCTTACTATCTCTGATTGATATTATCCAGTTTGAAAGAAACCAGGAAGAACATTTTGTAAATCATGTCTTCTGAATCCTCTAGTTCCTCCATAATTAGTCCCCTTAAGAAATCCAATTCCTCTAAAATTGATTCCCTTTATGAAATGTCCTATCTTCCTGATAATGAAAAGGTTCCAGTTATAGATCTTCCTCTTGTAAACTCTTATCTCCATTATACTAAACCATGCCAGTCTTTCACTAAAACTGTTCGAAGCCTTATATCACCATCGAAATCCCAAATCAAAGAATATGTTTAGGCATCAAAGTTTGACCAGCATCTTTTACCTGCTGCTGAAAAGGAACAGTTTGTCACTTTGGACCTACCATCTCATCTTACAAAAGTATGGTTATCTAAAGGATTTACTTATCTTCATTCTGGAGTTGTACGAATTGCACTTACTCTTCATGGAAGAAAAGGAATCCTGACGGTTTCTAGAATTGCTCTTTTGGATACACGTTTTACTGACTACCAACATGCATGTATTGACACTATTGAAACTACACTGAATGCAGGAACGGTAGTTGTTAATATGTTTCCAAATTTCAACATGCCAATAGCATATTCATTACTATTATCTGCTCTAAAGACCAAGGTTCAGATTGTTGGAGTAGTCCCAACAACAATCATATATGGGTAACTCTTCACTACCAGATGACCTATAGGATTCAAAATCATTCTCTAGATTTTGCTTCTCCTCATAGCACATATGACACTTTATTCATCGAGACATGAACAGATCATCCAAGTTGTACATATGTCCCTAGACAAATTCCTAGATCAGAACTTATTAAGTTAATTCCACAAACCTGGATTACTAGTTATGAGCAGCACCATCAGATGCCAAAGGATTGTTTGCCAATTCAATCATCAACTCATCATTTTAGGAGAAAGTCAAATGGTGAAGTTGAAATCATGTTTCAAAAGGAGCCTCAGCCAAAAAGCCTCCCTGTTTTTCTACAAAATTTGCATTTTCAAATGAAGAAATTCCTATCTATGGATTTGATGCAAATAACAGACTTGTTTACTGCAAATCTGATGATCCGGACACAATTTTCTGAGATGTATGTTTTGGTACTAGTGATGAAGAAGATTTATCTAAATCTTCTAAGAAGAAAAAGAAGAAGAAGAGTCAGCAAATGTTACATGAGGCCTATGAAAACAAATTTGAATGAGTTGATTTGTTAGGACAACCTTTTGGAAAACTTGACTATTATGTCAAATATACTCTACCCCGTGCAAATGATGAACCCATCATTCCTACTGGATGGGATGATGACGATGATGATAATTGCAGTCAAATCATAAAAAATGGTACTAGGATGATAGCCCACCTTCATTTCTTCCATCCCCACAAATAGTTATGCCTATAGCTATGTTTCATCCGCTCCAACAAGAAAAGTTTCCTCCATTGACCTCTTTTGACAAAGAGCAGTCTACTCATTCCTAGAAAATTATGAATCCTACTTCCAGGACTTAGTTGATTAGCTTTCAGTGACAAAAGTAGTTTCAAATTGGCAATCAGAAAATGCAGTTCATCAAATTCCTTGTTAGGAGAAATTGATCAAAGTCAGCAAAGGATTGAGAGGACTCTACAACAACAAGCTCAACCCATATTAACCCCTCTCCAAGCATGTGAACAAAAAATAGAAACCCTTCATGCTCAGAGCATGACTCTTTTTACAAAATCGTCTTCCCATAGTAGACCAAGAAAGAGAAATAAGAAATCTCAAAACTCAACTTCTTTCCCTTGGAAACAGTTCTATGATCCCACCTTCCACTCCTATTATCCAACTTCGTATTCTCATTTTTCACAAACTTTAGGTCATATGTATTTGATTGGAGCTTTTGGATCTACAACTTCATTGTTTACTCCTGAAGAATGGGAAAGAAGTTAAAACCACCTTCTCTTCCTTCTCCTACTACAAAGAAAACTACATAGTTACCACCACAAGATCCTCAAGCCTCGCATCCACCAAATCCAGAAAAAGGACCACAAATGATGATAAAACCCCCATTACCACTTTCCTACAAAAAGCTCAAAATCATTCCCTATGCATGCTTCCTATTTTAACCATAACAAATGAAACCAACACTGAACCTGAAGTGTCCTCATATGATTCTCTTGAAGATCATACTCCTTTATATATGGCTAGTAGACCACAACCAAGTCAACCTGCTGTTGGTGAGCCAGAAATAATTGATGAAGAAATTGCTGATACTCATGTTGTGATTAATTACTATTCACAAAGCAATACTCTTATAACCAAATTCACTTTTGATGACATTCCCCCAACTACCAGGAAAGTAAGATTTCAAGAAATGAAAGCATGGTGTTTAGCAGAATTATAGGGCCAAATACGACTCATTCTGTAGTCATAAAATCTTTCTTGGCAAGAATTACCAATTCCCTTAAAGACTGGTATGACGCTCTTGGTGAATATCGTCAGATCTAATACTCAAAATTCCCAACAATTGATGCTTTTATAGAATCATTGTATTGGGAATTTTGTGGGAAAACAGATAATTTGAAGGATGCCGCAAGAGAAGAATTCTTCAAGTTAAAATGTTGCTCTTATAGTCCTAAAGATTTGGACAAACACTTTCATAATTCTGCCAGACGATATTATCTTATTGGTGGATGGATGATACCAACATAAAGCAAGCCTACTTGGAATATATACCACAACATCTAGGCCAGGGGACACTTCGAATGATTGAAATAAATGGAAAATCATCGGGAACCACTTCTTTTATAGAACTCTATAATTGGGTAAAAAGAACCTTGAAAAAACTCTGTAATCAAATAGAGTTCTTCAAAGATATCAGTACAACATGCCAAAAGCTTGAAAATGCATGTGACCAACCAGATTTGAAAATAAATGCAGACATTACAACAGGAGTTGTGATTGCCCAAGGAAAAAGAAATATTGTAAGCGAAGCTAAAGTTCAACAGAATTATGTACACACCAAAAAAGGGGAAAATACTGCATCAGATTTATGCAGCAACAAAAATTGATGATGAAGCAGATCTTGAATCAGTGTTTTCTGAAGAAGATGAGCAGTCCCCTGAAACTGTTTTTGTGCTAGAATTTGATTTTGATGATGATGATGATACTGATTATGATAGTATAGAAGAATACTATGGAATTTAGGTCTTTAATCTCAGTCTACCTGTTCCAATGATTGAGGTTAAAATATTTTCAAGGAAATATGAAAGGCCAATGCTTAATTGTTTGATACTGGAGCAACTTGTTCGACTTTAAATTCAGCTATTACCCTCAAAATTTGTGGAAAGAACATCAGCAAATTTTTCCGCAACCAAAAATGAATATTTTTCAATGAAGTTGATCAGCAAGCCGGTCACAATTCAGTTCTTTCCAGAATGCAATGTTTCACACAAGTTACTTGGTTCATCTTTACCAGGCAAGGATATTGTAATTGGTTTTGACATTATTTAGCAGTTGTGGGCAAAGCATGCTATTCCTCTTCCAAATTACCTTAGATATAAATCTTATTTTTTACCATACATACAGCCTACCACATATTTTTCTATAACCAACCTTTATGACATAACCAATCTATTAATCTGGGAATGTTGTGCAGATTCTCACACAGACTTCCTCTCTAAATGCAGTCATCCTTTATGGGAAAACCTGAATTTCTTTATAACCCTACCTTTCAAAAGAAATGAAGATATTAACCCTATTAAAGCCAACCTTATTGGAATGAGCCCAGAACATCTCCAGCTAGCTACCAAATATCTAAGCCAATTATAAGTTGAAGGTCTCATTGAACCAACAACTTCTCAATGGGTGTGTCAAGCCTTTTATGTTAATAAAAGAAGTGAACAAGTTCGTGGCAAAATGAGACTTGTGATTGATTACAAACCGTTGAATCACTTTCTTGCTGATGACAAATTTCCTCTTCTGAATAAAAGAAATTTGTTTGCCAGTTTATCTCAAGCAAAGATCTTTTCAAAGTTTGATCTAAAAGCAGGATTTTGGCTATTGGGAATTAAGAAAAAAGGTACAAAACAGGATTATGTATCCCAAACCATCACTAGTAGTGGACAGTTATGCCGTTTGTCTTAAAACCACTCCTTCATTGTTTCAGAAGGCTATAACAAGAATTTATCATCCAATATTAGAGTAAGCATTAATCTATATTGATATTCTTTTTTTCTCAAAGGATGCAGATACACATTATCAGTTGTTGTCTCAGTTTGCTAATCTAACAAAACAATTTGGAGTCATGCTTTCCCAGAAGAAAATGGTCGTTGGAGTTTTTGAAATTGATTTCTTAGTAATGTATATCAAAGATGGTCAATATTCTTTGCAACCACAGTTGGTCAAGAATTGTTAAAGTTTGCATAGACAAATCTCTCTAAAAGGGAAGTTCAGCAGTTCCTTGTAATTGTGAACTACATGGCAGACTTTGTTGATCATTTATCTCCTATTATCAGCCATTAGAGAACATGTTAAAGAAAAATGTACCACCATGGTCTTCAGAACAAACGGAGTTAGATCGGAAAATTAAGAAAAGAGTGCAAGGACTACCACCTTTGTCCATTCCTACTGATGGAAGGAGGATTTTACAAACTAATGCTAGTGATCTATACTAGGCAGCAGTTTTCTTGGAAGAAAAAGATGGACAAAGAAACATATGTGGATACAAGAGTGAATCATTCTCAGAAGCAGAAAAACATTATCATTCCACTTTCAAATAAATTTTGGCGGTCACATGTGGCATTGAAAAGTTTCGATTTCATCTCATTACACAAGTTTTTGGTTGAATTGGACATGTCAACATTTCCCAAAATGCTCTCATTCGAACAAAATCAAATTCCCAATTGTCAACTACTCAGATGGGCATAATGGTTCTCAAATTTTGACTTTGATGTCAAACACATAAAGGGAAAACCAACCTTCTTCTAGATTTACTCACTAGACCAAAACTTTCTCATATCCGACCAATTTCCATAAATTGCATAATGAGCCCTCCAAATTCGTTTCTTTTCCAAAATGATCCAATCCCGCCTGAACTCAATAACCTCATCCGTGAAACACCCACCACTTCAGGTCCAAAGAACTAATATTGAAATACCAATCCATTGTTATCAGACAAACTTGAATTGAAACACTTGGAGGTCTTGGATTTCATCCAGACTATCCATTTTTCACATTGTTCCATATGATTTCACACCAAGTTGTTTCAAAATTTTCAAAAAAATTGTTTTGCTTTCTGTGGTATTTGTTGGGACTTTGTCAAATTGAAATCTCTTTTAATGTCATTGAATCTCTTGAATGAAACTTTAACAAAAATGATTCATTTCAAAAGGCACATGTTGAAGCAAAAAAGTTCGTTCAATGGTTTTATCCTATTTCTCATTGGATAAAAATGTTCGAAGCCTTTTTTTTTAAAATTCAAAGACTTGAGAACTTCCCAAAAACAATGTTTTTGTCATTTTGGCTTTCCAAAGACAAGGTTATTTCACAGATACATGTACTTATGAACATTTTTCTCATGTCAATGAGTATGCTATTCAGCCTTTTAATCTACACCAAGATTGGGAAAAATATCCAAAGGAGTTTCGTGAGTTCCAAAGAAGGATGACTAAAATCAACCAAACAATTCATTCTCAAATTTGGCCAGACATAGAAGATGATGCTCCATGGGAAATTTTGCCTCTAGACTATGCAGCCAATATCTAACATGACATCCAAAAATACAGAGAATCACAATGTCAACTTTTTGGACAAATATTTGAGCGTTACCCATCAGATTGCCAGGAAAATGACATGACTCATTGAAACCAACTTTTCTCGGAAACTCCACACCAATGTCTTGGAGAAACATCTAGGTATCCAGAAACAACACCAGAAGGACAAGAACTTCGAGAAAATCTTTGGAATGAATTTGATAAAAAACTAAAAATGGATATGGACAAACCAAGACCAAGCAATCCACAACGACAAAACTCGAATTATTTGGACATGGAAATAAATTATAATGACAGTGTTTTCCAAGACTCTTAAGATCCATACAAATATCAAACACAGTCATATGATTTTGATCCAGCAGATCCAGATAATCTTGAAAAATTGGAAGGAAAGATTTTTGAAGAAAAAATTGATACTAAAACTTAGCCTTGGTGGAAACAACATGGACTCCCCTCCAATTCAGATGATTCAGATGTACTTGGACAAGAAGCAAACCTTGGGACACCTTAATGACTCAGCACATGTGAAAAATCTCATCTAAAAGCTTGTCGTTTGTAATAAATGACTTTTAAAAAAAAGCAGATTCATTACTTTTTAAAAGATGATTGTCGTATTGTAAAATTATTGCATTTGTGTCAGAATCTTATCTTGCATTATCAAAAATAGTGATAAGATTTTTGTCGTTTTGTGTAATTATGTATCAGCTTACTTATCCTACTTTTATAAAGTAGAGATGAGTCATTTGTTTGTTTGTAATAGTGTGGTACTGGTATGTCGTCTGTATTATTGGGCATGAAAGATTTTCTCCTTTATATAAGGAGATATCTTTCTTCATTGTAGATCATCTCAAGCCCAGCTCTTTTATGAAATAAACAATTTGTTTCCTACCTCTATGAATTTCTAAAGTCTTTCCTATGTTCTTCCATAGTCTTGATGACCGTGATAATATTATGAAGAATAGTAAGAGCAAGGTTTAAGTAGTATAAAAAGTATGCTCTACAGTTGCCTCTTTGAGGATCCTCTGCATCAGAAAAAGATACTACAGATCATAAGATCCGTTATGGAGGTTTGATGATCTTCATAATACCAAAAGTCAGGTCCTGTGTTGTTGCCCAAGAGGGGCTAATTTTTGGGCTAAAATACCGCGTATTACATAGGTTGTCACACCCCCATTAAATCAAACTTAATTATTCTTGTTATTGATCTTGCATTGACTCAAAATTACTTAAATCTATAACGTAGTGTCTGATGAACTCTTATCGTCAACTTGGTAGTTACTTATCTTGTTTATATTTTTCTACACTTAATTTGCAATAAAGATTTTGGATTTTGTTCAGATTTTACTCATTAATCTTAAATTTAGTAAAAAATAATGTATTTTAATTTTATTTTAATTTTTTATATTTGAGATAAAACAATTCAATTTTGATATACAAATATGAATTGAATATAACTGAGCCAAAAGAGTACACCAAAAACAATCACGATTTCTTTTTTGTTCAAAATAAATAAATTAATTAAAGTTTTTAATTGTTTTGACAAGATTATAGATTGAAATGCATTAGTTTGGGTCGTTTTGCATGGATTTTATTTTTTTTTTACTTTTACTTCATGTAAAAAAGTTTCTAAATGAAGTTATCTTAATTTTTGTTTAAAAAATAATTTTTACAAGGGCTTCACAGTTCTAAAATCTTTTAGAGGAACCACACTATAGTAGTTTTCTCTAAAAATTCTTCTAATGGGAAGAAACGCTTTCATAAAATTAGCTAATTGAATCGAAAAATAACTTTTGACTTTTCATAAGTAATGTCAAACGGGCCCTGAACGCACTTAAATAATTATGAAATGTAGGAGTTGGTTTTATTTTTCACTAAAATACAATTTATTAGGGAGTCTCAGTCAAGTGTAAATAAAGGCAATGTCTAGTGCTAAGGTAAAGCTAAATACATTTGACATAACAGTTTTTTATAATTGTATCATATTTTAATTGTATAAAAAATTCATGATTTTTACTTATTTTTACAATTATATCTCCATTTTATAATCACATTCCTATTTTCAATCTTTTATTAACTAACATATCTTGTCTACTCTATCTAAAAATTACGTTAAGGGATGAAAAAGACTTAAGCGTGTTTGAGCCCCATTTTTTTTAAATGCATTTTGGAATAATGAATTGGTGGATGATGCGTGGTTGAAAAATAAGGCAATATTTTGGGTTTGCGTGTAGTATTGTTTTATTAAAAAATATGTGGTTGAAAAAAAAAAACAAATATATTTTATTGATACATTCCAAATAGTGTACCAATTAATTTTCTTTACGTAGCTTAAATGTGTCGTCTTAAATAGTATTATGACAAGGGTCATTTCACATAGATGACTGGTTCAAATTAATCAATTGTACATTAGAAAGTGAAATTAACAGTTATATACGAAATTGATTAAATGGGGAGCGGGGGTTTTGGTTCGTTGAACTAATGAAAGCAATAAATTCAAAATGGAAAAGATTTGAATTTTGGAATAAACAAAGTAGTTTTTGATTAAATATGTGAAAATGTGATTAAGGGGTATTTCGTTACCACGAGAATAATTTTCCTATCAATTACCACAATGAATCTTCATTCTCCAAATTAACAACAATTCGAGAATAATCACAAGCTCAATTATATCAATATCTTCTTACATGTTAGTTGAATGAAACAAGATATTTACTCAATCATATTCATTAAACAACCTAAAATAAACTCTCTAGATTTAATTTAACAAAAGTATTACGACAAAATAGATGAATTGAATTAAGTGTAAACTCACAAGCTCGGTTTACTCACTTAACTATTAATCCACATACAATCAATTGAAAGTTCTTCATAATCTATTGAAATGTAATTGTTACAGGGTTTTAGAATAAATAGCTATTATATATATCAAAATAGCATTCATTGAAACAACTCAATCATTTATTTGTACACCTAAATAATCAAGAAGAACAAAATCAACATTTAAAACAATAGATTAAACACATCAATCAAGAGAACTATAAAGTACAAATTAATTGAAAATCATAACTCGGGTTTGAAATCACCCCCAATCACACATATGTTTAGTTATCCATGAAATACTCAAAAATAACAAATAAATTCTTACAACACATTAATGAAAAATAGATTAAAGAAAAAAAAGCTTATTGATAAAGAGAGAAATGGTTAGAGTTCTTCAATATCAATGGATATTATTTTTCAGGCTATTTCACTATCATCATGCTCCAATCTTGCCCCCAAAATACCTAAGAAAATCAAAGGGAAAAGGAGAAGGAAAAATAAAGAAGTGAAAATATCCAAAAGTCAAAAAAAATAAAATTGAAAAAGGAACACAACCTCCTCTCAAAAACAAGGCTGCAGTTTTAAATTTAAAACGTAATGCCTAAATTGTAGTCCAATCCCCTGACTTTTGAAAAGATAAAAAATGGTCCCCTAGCCTTTTAAAGTGGCGCCTAGACGCCAACTTTCTGTCAAAAATTGAATTTAATGTTCATTTTGTAGCCAAAATTTCAAGATATTACACGTCAAGTCTTCCAACTTTCAAATAGTGATAATCTTGGTCCCCCAACCTTGGAATTTTTACGTCTTTGGTTCTTTTTGCTCATTTATCCTGCAAATTCCTTCTAATCATCATTCAAACTCAGGTTTTCCCCAACACAATAAAAATAACTAAATTAAGTAATAAATTACTAATAAAAACACACAAATATGTAAATTTAATAGTACGAATAAGTGCAAGAAATCCGCACTTATCACACCCAAAACTTAAATATTGTTGGTCATCGAACAAAGCTATACAAACAAGCATACAAACACACAAATTAAAACCAAACGATAATACTATAATAACAAACATTCCAAAAGTTAGATAATTTGCCACTTTGCTTCAGTTCTTACATTATGCTAATAACTTATGAAATGATTACATTATCACACCATGATTGACTCATGTGTGTGTAGTCATTCCAATTCATTGCAATACACAAGTTGGTGATTTTCTCGGCCTTCAATGGTCAAATTTTCCTTTCTCACTTGTGGGATGCACACTCCCCTAAATTTTATATTTTCACTCTAGCCCAAAGTGTCAAAAACTTAAGCTTGTCATCAAATCTTTCCCTCTCAAATTTGGTTGGCTTGAACCAATAAAATCGACTATCTTGTCATGTATTTATTTACCAAAAATTTTGAGTGCTTAGACCACAAACTTTCATTAGGCAAATTATTCACAATCCATCAATCTTTCAACATTATCAACCCTGGATGCTCATATCAGCCCTTTTTCTTTTCTTCATTTTTCTGATGTAGGTAGTTCTCGCTCAGGTCCCTAAGGGTAGCCTTCTTCATTAGTAGATCGTTTTCTACACATTGGTGATGCATAGGGCCATATTACTTAATGCTGACTTACACTCCTTAAGTTAGGCAACTTTTTCCTACAGATTTTTTTTAAAGCACAAATTAGATGGAAAACAACATCTAACTTTTATTTGAAGTCTAAGAACACCCCATAAAATCAATCACTGAATAGAGAAATAATACAATTCTAAATATTTTCCTTTATCGGTTTAACCACCCCCAACTTATCCTTCATTGGTAGAGTGATTGAAGAATTGTTAACAATATGGTCATTTAAGTTCCCTTAACAACCTGCAAGTACAGCCAACAAGTGCATGTAATGAATCTTATGACCCAAGTGCTCAATAAAGAGTCAATCATGGAATAAGTTGATGAAAATAAACAACACTTAACATTCAAGCCCACAATTCATAAATCAATGCAATGTGACAACTCAAAACACAATTGGCAAATCTATTAAACTACAAAAACAACCACAAAAGAAAATATACAACCCAAAATTGGAATTTTTAGTGAGCAAAAACTTAGCACATACCACACCCCTAAACTTAAGTTGCACATTGTCCTCAATGTAAAAGCAAGAAATAGAAAGAGCAAGAGGTTCAAGTACTCCCCTAAGTTGGTTTAACGATTATGGCTGTGAGGATGGTTGGGACCATGGTAGTTATTAGTGCTCAAGCTTTGTTACGATGCTCGAGAATCTGCCATATGGGGACAACAAAAACACTCAAAAACAAAAAGAAATGTTAAAGAAATATGTAGATAAAGAACAATGAGTTGCCTCCCATCCAGCGCTTCTTTACAGTCTATAGCTAGACCCTGTCCTCTCTCATGCTTCTTCAATTGGATCCTCCAATCGCATTTCCTCCATGTTTTAAGGTACAAAGGGTTCAAAATATGGCTTTAATCGATGCCCATTCACCTTAAACTCTTTCTCAGTCTGTAGGTTTTTGATTTCTACTGCAGCATGAGGAAAAATATTAGTAATAACAATAGACCCAATCCATTGAGAATGTAATTTACTTGGAAATAACTTGAAGCATGAGTGGAAAAGAAGAACTTTTTGTCCAACATCAAAAGCTTTTCTTGAAATCATTTTATCTTGGTACGCATTTGTCTTTTCTTTGTAAATTCTTGAACTTCCATAGGCATCATTTTCGAATTTCCTCAAGTTCATTGAGTTGAAGTTTTCTTTGATCACCCGCCACACCTAGGTCCATGTTGCATTGCTTGACTGCCCAAAATGCCTTATGTTCAAGTTCAACTGAGAGGTGACAGGCTTACCATATACTAACAGATAAAAGGGACATGCCAATCGGTGTTTTGTATGCTGTCTTATAAGCCCAAAGTGCATCATTGAGGCGGAGAATCCAATCCTTTCTAATGAAATTCACAGTTTTTTCGAGGATAGATTTGACCTCTCCATTTGACACTTCGACTTTCCCACCAGTTTGCGGATGGTAAGGTGTAGACACTTTATGGGTGATGTTGTATCCCATCAATAGGCCCCAAAAGAGCAGTTTCAAAAATGAAGTCCCCCGTTACTCATAATAACTCTTGGTGTTCCAAACCTTGCAAAAATGTTAGACTTAACAAAATCTACAACCACTTTAGAATCATTAGTTCAAGTCACCCTTGCTTCCACCCATTTTGACACATAAGCAGCAGCGAGAATGATGTAAAGATTATCATAAGATGAAGGGAAAGGTCACATGAAATCAATACCCCAAACATAAAAAATTTCAACAAAAAGTATAGATGTTTGTGGCATTTGATTTCTCCCAGCATACCAACTCTTTGACATCTATCACAAGATTTTCAAAACAGGAATGCATCTTTGAATAGGATGGGCCAATAGAATCCACTCTCAAGCACCTTAAGAGCCATCCCTTTTGCTCCAAAATGTCCATCACATGCATAGGAATGACAAAAGGTTAGTATTGAATGAAATTCATTTTCATGTATGAACCTTCTTATCAATTGATCCGGACAGTGTTTCCAGAAGTACGATTCATCCTACACAAAATACTTGGCCATTACCTTAAATTTTTGCCTTTGAGCAGTGGTCAAGTCACTTGGAATTCTATTAGTAAATAAATAATTCACTGTATCTGCAAACCAAGGAGATCTTTTGCAATGGAAGAGTTTCTCTCTCATGGATAAGACGACTGAGGTGGTCGGCCACTGAATTTTCACCCCCCCTTTTGTCTTTAATCTCAAGGTCAAATTGTTGTAAGAGGAGTATCCATCTAATGAGCCTTGGTTTTGCCTCTTTCTTGGCAAGCAAGTACCTAAGAGTTGTAGGATCAGGAAAACGGTTACTTTAGTGCCAATAAGATATGANAGTGGTCAAGTCACTTGGAATTCTATTAGTAAATAAATAATTCACTGTATCTGCAAACCAAGGAGATCTTTTGCAATGGAAGAGTTTCTCTCTCATGGATAAGACGACTGAGGTGGTCGGCCACTGAATTTTCACCCCCCCTTTTGTCTTTAATCTCAAGGTCAAACTGTTGTAAGAGGAGTATCCATCTAATGAGCCTTGGTTTTGCCTCTTTCTTGGCAAGCAAGTACCTAAGAGTTGTAGGATCAGGAAAACGGTTACTTTAGTGCCAATAAGATATGAACGAAATTTCTCTAAGGCAAAAATAATAGCTTAAAGCTCTTTCTCAGTAGTAGAGTAATTAAGTTGGGCATCATTTAAAGTTCTTGACGCATAATAAATAACATGTGGTGTCTTTCCAACTCATTGTCCTAAAGCGGCTCCCAATGCAAAGTCACTTG
>CAIGRL010249576.1:0-10281 GCA_903798325.1 Fraxinus xanthoxyloides
TCAAATATCTTTTCAACATATTCTGACGATACTGTACATTCAATTCATTTAAAAAAACTATCGAAATTGGACAGTAGGAGGTTTTGGGAATAAAATGTTTCAAACAGAAGGATTTTCTACGATTTTCAATAAGGTGCGAGGTATATTGTAAGTGAAAACGTTTCTGGAATTTTTTATTTTTATTTTTATTTTTTTTTAATTTGGGGTGCTGTTAATCCATTTCCAAAGATAAACCCAAGGACGTATTTGTATTTTCACATATCAGTCCCCTCTGTCTTATCCCCAAGCCCCCGCTATCTCGCATCTTTGTATTTCTTGCGCACACACACACACACACACGAGAGCACACACAAATAGAGAACGAAGAAGGAAAAAAAGCCCTAATTCGACTGCTTTCTCAATTACTTTGTTTATCGGAATTATTTTGTTCTTTTAAAATTGTTCTATTGGTTTCTTAAATCTGATTTTTGTTTTGTGTTGTGATGAAACTAGGGTTTTGTATCTCCACACCTTCATGGTGAAGTGTGGGTTAGATTATTGAAGTTCCTACGCTGCAAATCGTGTTGCGTCATCATCTGTGAGTGTTAAATCAAATGTTTCTTTGTTGTTCACTTTTTCTCCATGCAAATCTCTTGCCGTATTATTCTTTTGATTTGGTTTTCATTTTGCGCCTAAAATTGGTAAAAAGACCTGGGATCCATTTTGTAATATGTGTGAAATGAATAAAGTCTGTTAATAAAGTGATTTTTGGGTCAATTTTTTGTTATGGAGAATGCCCTTTTTCCTCTTTCGCAAGATTGTATAATTTCTTTTCATGTGGGATTAGAGCCCTGTTCTTGAAGCCTAATAAAATTACGTCTGGCTGAAGGATTGATAGAGGCATGGAGCGCTTAATGGGGGGCGGTTATTAGAAAAATAATTGCAATTTATTGGCCAAAAAAGGGGGAACATATTGCCTACTTGTCTGATGATAAGTAATATACAATGTAGTGTTTTTTCAACTGTATCTTAGGTGAATATGCTGTTCATTTTCTTTAACTATCCTAATGTAATCCGGGACAGTGGAATTGGTTGTATGATGAGGGGATTTATTAGGTTTTTATTTCTTCCTTTTAGTTGTTGAAAATAAAAGCTTACAATTTGTGAATCATGTATATACTATCGTTTTATGCCTAAAATAATTTATAGTGTTAGGTGCATTATGCTGTCTTCCTTACTCTTCCCTTGGGTTGCACATTTATTCACATTAAGCACTTAAACTTGTGGGGCTCTTTTTGTACTTCCTGCATATTTGTTTGTATGATGTAACTATTAGTTATTATAGCTATTGACTCTTTTGCATCGCTCTGTTACTGTGTGTTTACCCCTTGGATCGTTGTTTTACATGAATTGGAAGCCTTCTTTTAAATTTTCTTTTGTTTTAATCAGGGTAAGATTCGTGTCGGAGGGTAATTTGGTATCATACAAGATGTCATCACCATATGCCATTCTTGACAATAGGCCAATTGATCAATGGAAGGTCACTGAGCTAAAGGAAGAACTAAAGAGACGTAAATTAACAGTAAAGGGGTTGAAGGAAGATTTGGTAAAGCGGTTGGATGAAGCTCTTCGCAATGAAACTGAAAATGTCCGGGAAAATACTGATAATGATTTTGGTATTGCTCCCCAGCCTGAGTTACAGTCTAAACAACATACAACTAAATTGTTTGTTTCTGAAACAGCAAAAGATCTTAAGGGCACTGGAAACAACTTTTTTGAGAAGGCAGATGGCGAAATGCCTGAGATTGAGGTTGATGATAGCAGAGGCACACTGGATAAAGGACAACTAGGAGAAGAGGAATTAATCCATGGAAGTGATTCTGTTAGGGTGGAAAGCGAGCAGGTTACTACTTTGGAAACCGGTGGTATGGTTGAGAGGCTGGAGTCCGTAACAGCATTTAATGTGCAACCCATAAACATCAAGGAAACAAAGAGCGGGAATGGAGATTCAACTGCACAGATTGATGATGATGATGATGACTTGAAGTCTTCTAAGCAGGATGCTAAGCTGAACCTGTCTGATTCATATAGTCAGGTGTCCGTGGTTAGTGAAAGTGGTGTGTCTATGGTACCTTTGGGTGGGTCAAATGCTCAAAATTGTGAAATCCCGATTGAAACCAGGAAGTCAGAGGTGCATCTTCAAAATGATGGCTTGAAGTCTCTTCACATGGACGCAAAGATCAACTCATCTGATATAAACTATCAGGTATCTGAGGTCAACTCTGATTTAAGGGTTCACGTCAATTCTTATTATGTTTCTACTGAATCTGTCTCCACTACTGAGAAAAATGAATTAAAAGTTGACGTAGTTGCTGATGATGTCAAATTCCTAGAAGTTAAGCCTGAGATGGTGCAGTCATCACCCAGCAATGTTGTCCCTGATGGCAGTGAATCCTATCCCATGAATGTCGAAGATTCACATGATGACAAGGTATCTGTGGAAGAGGCAGGTGGCAGTAATGCTGAAAATATAGAAACTCTCAAGAAAAACAATACTGGAAAATTGGGTTCTCGAGAAAAGTTAAGTTTAGACCAAATCTCTGTTGATGATACCATGAAAGAGGACATATTGGAGAGTAAACAGATGGTTTCCAAATCTAATTGTGAGGAAATGAGAAAGAAAGGTGAGGAAACTGAAATTCCCACTTTGGAAGAGGATGATACAATGGAGAGTAAACCGATGGATTCTAAGTCAGACTTTGATGAAATTAGAGATAGAGGTGAGAAAACTGAACTAACTGTTGTGAAAGAGGAAGATCATGTTGATGTTGATGTTGATGTTGACGGTGATGATGAAATAGCTGAGTCTTTAGTTTCTAGTGTTGGAATCGAGAATGAACCTGCTTCGACATCCGTTAAAAGGAAATCTATAGGTAAGCTTTATAACACTGCAATTGTTTTCTACTTCATTGCTTTGAATACCATTAGGCTCGTATATCCTAGGTACTTGTCCTATAGCAAGACCCTTCTGCTTTTGGTTTGTGAGAACTGATGTGTTTTGAAAATGTGGTCTTTTTGTGGCATAGATGGTGTGAATGTGATCTTTTAAGATGATAGAGGTATTATTTATGATGAATTTATAGCGTCTACAAGGTGTCCTTCCTTTCTGTTGCTTCTAGTTTAGTCAGAACTGTGTCAGAGCAAAAGTAACATCAGGAGCTGGATGAAAGGTTTGTATGACAATGTATATTTTTTCTTATGTGGGAGGTGAAAATGAAATCTGATGTGTAACTTAAAGCATGTTTGGGAGTCGTTCATAAATGGTTTAAATTGTAAATAGATCAAAACGAGCGATGGGTAAGTGAGTAGTAATTGTTGGTTTCGTGAAATATGTGAATAAAAAGTAGTTTGACCGATTATAAACAATTTATAAATTGTAGCCAAACAAGGGATTAAACTAATAAAAATAATTGCAATATATGACTTCTAGGTTCTGGAGAAGTGAGGACTATTAACTTCAGAATTTTTATTGTTGAGGAAATAGCTGCCCCCTACTTTATGCTCCACCTGCCTTCAAGTATCATCAAACTCTAAGAAGTTTTTACTAAAGAATTTGGTCTTCAAGTTGAGAAATTTAATATGGGCGAGTTATTGAATTTAGGACTGTTGATTTTTGTGGTGTAAATGGCTGTTTTTCTGAACCATATGTCATATTGGTTTACTTACTTTTTCTCAACTTCATTACTTTCCAAAATATGCTATTATTATGTTGTAATTAATTTTATCTAAACTAAATAAATTAATATGAAAAAACACCATCCAAAAATTGTCTGGTTGACCACACCAGTCAAGCCGTTGCATGGATTAGGCACTTTGTTCCACCATGTTATCTCTGCTTGAATGTCGTTATAGGTTATGGCTTTTGACTGTTGATGGCTTGGAAACTCCAGTTTAGCAGTAACCCTGCAATTTCTGTAGCTTTTATGCCTCCGCCTGCTGTATGAAAATTATTTAACGAGATCACCTTACAGATGAAGGAGCAGTTGGAAACACTGATGTTGTAAAGAGGCAGCGAAGGTGGAACTCCGGAGCCCTCAAGGTTCCTGAACTGCAAAGTGGTAATATAGTGGGTTCTATTACACCTAAGGACCCATTTAAGCCTGCTTTCAAGCGCAGCTTTTCTAGATCTGACTCTACAGTCAGCGAAGAAACACCAAAGGAGCGTGTGGGTAAGTTGTCATGTTTCTTTGTGTATCGTTTTTTTTTTTTTTTGAGAATATCACTTCGTACTCTGAACAGAATTTATACGTTGTTTTTGTGGCAGTTCCACCATCAGCAAAGCCTCACACTACTGCTCTCAGAATTGATAATTTTCTGCGCCCTTTTACTTTGAAAGCGGTTCAAGAACTACTTGGAAAAAGGGGCACAATCACCAATTTCTGGATGGATCACATCAAAACCCATTGCTATATTTCTGTATGTTTGATTTCTCTCTTCTCCCAGGACTCCGTTTCCATATTTTTTTATTTTTTTTTCAGAGTCTAAGTTGATATTTAGCCCTTGTTTGAGCCCCATTTTGGAGGAAAAAAATGAATTTTGGAGTAGTTTTTTTTTTTGAGAATGTGGTTAAAAAATAAGAAAAAATTTGCGATTTATGTGTAAAATTATTTTATTGGAGAATGTGTGGTCGAAAATGAGTTTTGAAAAAATTATTTTTTTGATAAAATGGGGCTCAAACAATGGCTTAATATTGCACTAGGTTGAGAAATTATGCACAACCATTTTACTGGTTCAAATATGAAGATTTCTTTATAGGGACTTGTTTCGGAGTTGGAATTTTTTTTTCCTATTGATCAAATAACTAGTAATTGCTTTGTGCATGCAGTATTCTTCTGTTGAAGAAGCTGTAGAAACTCGTGATGCTGTGTACAATCTCCAATGGCCTCCAAATGGGGGACGCTTGTTGGTAGCTGAGTTTGTTGATCCTCAAGAAGTAAATACACGGGTAGAGGCACCTCCCCTGTCTCCTGCGACTCCAGGTAGTGCTCCTCCTAACTTCCCTCCTGCTCATCCCACCGCGCAGCATCCTCAGCCTTCTCTACACCAACAGCTTCAGAGGCAGCATCTTCCTCCACCTCCTTCTCTTCCTCCACCTCCGTTGGCTAACCTATCCCCCGCCAGGGAACGCCCACAACTAGAAAGGGAACCCCTGCAAAGGGAACAGCCACTCCCGGCGAGGGAACGACTTAATCTTCCGCCACCACCTCCACTTGCCGAGAAAGTTGACCCACCAATTGTCACTTTGGATGATCTCTTTAGGAAAACCAAAGCAACACCTCGTATCTACTACTTACCATTGTCCGATGAACTGGTTTCAGAAAAGCTCAAGGCACAGGGGAAGAATGTCAAGCAGTAGACATTAGGCTGTGCTTACAGCAAAGCTCCTCAATTTCTAATGGATTGGTTAGTATGTAAGATAATGGTTAGAAGTATCATGTAATTGCGTCTTTGCAGGTCTGCAGGTGTTGAATGTAGGATGTTCCAGTTATCCAGGATGCTGTTTGCCAGTTTGAAGGATTACACAAGATTTGAGTTGAAGTTAGGTTATGCATTGCCCTAGTCGGGTTTTTGCTGGGTTGCATACCTAACTATGGCACTCTCTTCTAGACCAAATCAGTATTTTACCAAAATTTTCTGTCCCTATCAACATCTGAAATTACAATTGTGAGAGACATCTAAGAACGTCATCTGGTTTGTACTTGGATTTAAGAGTGAGGATAATCATTATTATCATGGTGCTCTAAAGGATTTTCAATCTTCTTTTGTTTTTTAATTTATTTATTTAAGTTGACTAATGAAGTTGTTTTTGGTATTACTTCCATCATATTAGGTCTGTACTTTGTGTGGTTAAATTTTGAGACGTACATGAAAGGAGCGGACGGTATTTAATGGAGTTTGATTATCATTAATATCAATTTCAATGGTGATTTACTTGTAGTTTGTGGTAAACACAGTGGCTGATCCGAATTGATTCTTGCAAGAACCGGATCGAAAGTGGACTATATTTACCCTGTGCTTGCGGGTGCACGTCAATATTGACATCAAAAGGCGTAGTTGATAACGATTTTATTGTTAATAGGCATTATCTAGGAGCAGTATACTTGGTTTCACAAGGAGAATGGGTGGCTTTCCATTGTTGATTTTGATAGCAGTGCTCCTTTGGGAGCGGTTCCACACGAATGTTGTCCGTAAAAATAGAGCAATAAATTGTGGGTTCAAGGAAGTGGATATTATACAAAATAAGAGTTTTCAAGATTCATTTTCAAATTTCAAATATTAGGTTTTATTTTTCAAAAATAAGATATTTCATATTTAAATATTAATATTAATTATATAATTTTGATTCTAAATTCTAATCAATTTCATTCTGGCGAACATGTTCCTCTCGTCTTACCGTCTTCTCTCTCCTCACTCTCTTCTCTCTGCACCCCACAGAGGGTACATGTGCATGGCGGACTAGGATGCAGTGGTGGCCATCGTAAACAGTCGCTTCTCCGACCCACCCATTCCTAAGACCTTGGCGCAATGCCGCCACAAGATGGAGAAGCTCTGTCAGTGCTACTACGCTGAGAAGCAGCAGCCTCTTTCCTATCCGTACCCAGTCGGTCGTTTCATCTCCTCCGGTTCTTCTTCGACTATATGGACGCCATGGAGAACGAAACAGACCCACCCTCGGAAGAAATTGGATTAGGTGATAACCCTGATTATACTGCCCTATTGAAATCATTTCACGATTAGAGCATACTGAAACTGAAATGATTTGATTAATTGTGACCAATAAATTGGTTGGTGTGTGATCAATAAACAATATGTAATCAATGAAAGAGAAGTTGTGACTAATATATACTATGTGACCTAAACATTGTGAACTAAATATAATTTTTGATCAATTTATTTGATATTTTGTGACCATAAAATAAGTTGTGACCAATAAATAATGTGATTATTAATTTGATAGATTTGTGACCGATTAATAAATTGTGACGTATAAATTTTTTGACCGATGGACAAATTGTGATATGTAAGATTTTTGAATTGTGACTATAAAATAATTTGTAACATATAAAAATTGTGATTTGTGACCAATTATATGAAATTTCAAACCAAATTATATGAAATTGTAACCTTAATATATTTAATTAATTAATTTATAAATAAAATAAAAAAAAATATTTGAGATTTGAAATTTTTATAATATCTTAAATTTGAAATTGGCAAAACTAAAAATCTTTAGTTATGAAATCTTCTCAACTTAAATTATAACCCAGCTCAATTTTTGCTAAAACCCAAATTATAACCCGGTCCATCTAAACCCCCAACAACTATCCAAACCCAAACCCAGATCAACAGTAATCCAGGAAGGTACACTAAAACTCAGCCCAAACTCGACCCAAATCCAAACTAATGCCCGGCTCAACAGTGACAGCCCAAATTATAGCCCAGACAGCAAAATCTGTGACCATTTATAAAATACCATCTCTGCTAAACTAGGGTTTCAAGGGTCTCTCCCATCTCAGTCTCAGCAAAATCCCCAGCCGTAGCCGCTTCAGAATGGTTGCTGCAAAGAAAACTGTACCTCTCTAGCTCTGTCTTTCATCAGATCTTGATCCAGTTTTAATTTTCGTTTTACACTCTAATCTAAACCTTTATAATTCTTTGCTTTCTCTGATTCTGTTTGTTTTACAGAAAAAGACTCATGAGAGCATCAATAACAGGCTCGCTCTTGTTATGAAGAGCGGAAAGTACACCCTTGGTTACAAGACCGTACTCAAAACTCTCCGTAACTCCAAAGGTTTTTCTTTTTTTGAGTAATTGAAATCATTTATTTGTTATATTTGAGTTTTTGTACATTTGATTTTCCTTGTTTAATGATTTTTGGGGAATTAACGATGATAGGGAAACTGATACTGATATCGAACAACTGTCCACCACTGAGGAAATCTGAGATCGAGTACTATGCCATGCTTTCAAAAGTTGGCGTACACCACTATAATGGAAGTAAGCTTTAGTTCTTAAAATCATTTTTTAAGGGTTTCGTGAATCTTCCTTTGATTAATGTTGTGGATTTTCTTTCTAAAATTAAGAAAATATCTTTAATCTAAGCATGCTGCATCCCTGAGATTTTCTGATAGTTTGGAATAGGTGCTTATAGTTGTTATAAGTTGGCTTCTCGGTAACTTTAAGGCATAGTTGATGGCCTAATTTTGTTCTGCCTAATTTGGTGCAATTGGATATAGCATCGTTTTATTATAGGAACTGGTATGAGCAACAGAGCATGAGAAAAGAATATCAATTTGACATTTTAAATAGACAACTTTTTAGGTTTAGGCTATTTGTGTAGCTATCTTAAATCTGTGCTGTGGTGTGGTGGAAGTGTGGCACGTTTCTGTTGTGTGTTTGGATTGTAAGATTAAGCTATCGTCTCTTGTGATGTTGAGATCTGATCAGTTTTACCAGGTCAAATAAATGTCTAGTTTTCAATGAAAGTTTGATAAAAAGTTCCTTGTAAATGATTATGGATGTAAGTAATGAATTTCAAATCCTTAGCCAGATCCATTAGATTTTTTACATTCTTAGATGGATGAAATCATCCTAAATTAAGAAGTGATATATTGGTACTTCTCCGAAAATTGCTTGTCGGTGTATCCCACACTAATGGTGTTGGACTCGTGTATTCGTATCTTTGTAGCTATATACGTTCAAACTGTACTTGAGATAAGAATTCATAACTTTTTGTTTTGCCTGGCTTGTGCTGAAGTGTCTTCTTCCACTGTTTTCTTGCTAGATAATGTTGACTTGGGAACTGCTTGCGGCAAATACTTCCGTGTTTCTTGCCTAAGCATTGTTGATCCAGGTACCTCAAATTTATGTTGCTTTAGTTTTCGTCCTCATCATTTAAGTCATCTTGACAATACTTTTACTTCTTTGCAATTCAGGTGACTCGGACATCATTAAGTCGCTGCCCAGTGAACACTGAGAAGAATTTTTTTTTCTTTGTATTGGTCTTTTTGGACTTGAAGAGTTTCCTTTTTCTGAATGTTAGTATAGAACTCTCCAGGTTTTGAAAATTTAATCTATATTTTAGTTTTGGTTGTTTTCCTTGCTCCAGCAAACACGGTTTTGGTGCCTGTCAATTCACATTTCATGATGCTATAGTTGATGTGCAATTTCTTCATGATGCATAAGTATGATTTACATCTTGTTTGCTGTCTAATATTGAGAATCGGAATCTCACATGATGTTGTTTTATGCCTTGGGAATATGCTTGTGATTTAAAGCGAATGACCAACACACAGAATATAAGGGTAATATTAACTTTTGTTTTTGTATTTTTTCGTGGCAAAACGATGACCTATGTTATTTTTGGTATGTCGAACTAGTCTGACAGCATGAGAGAGTTCTGTCCAATAACTTAGCATGGATCAATTTTTTTTGGTTGCTCTCATAAAGTGAATTCTTGAGCAATTTTTGGAGTTTATATTGCTTCAAAAATCACACTTTGGTTGGCGTTTGAGATTTGTTACTATAGTTTTAAGATTTTTTTATTACTGAACTTCGCAAAGTGTGGGACATTACTTATAGAAGTTACTTTCGTTTCGTTTCACGTTTTTGGCGAAACAGTTAACCGGCCTCACAGCAGGAACATCACCATCATCATTAGATGTCTATTCATGAAAGATGAACCATCCACCTAAGCAAGGCGTATTTCATTGTTCGCTATACTTGGTCGATATTTGGCCAATAGTCTTCTCAAAGTGACAATGGAAGGAATGGCAAAATAGCTCGGACGGCTCGTCTCAACTCGGTTCGAATAAAGTTTGAGTCGAGCTGGCTTGTGGCTCAGTGGGATCGAAGACCATTTTAAGGCGTCGGTCCGACCATTTTGGGGTGTCGGCTCAGGCCTGAGTTAGCCCTTGACTCGTCATCGGCCAATGAGCCGAGTATAATAAAAACTAAAAAATAGAAAAGAAAAGAAAAATAAAAATAAAAATACAGCAACTCACAACTGCCAGCTCTTTTTTAATTATTTTAGTTTTTTATTTTAGATGTATTTTTTTTTGTATACGTTAATATTAAGTTATTATTTATAATACGTATAAATTGCACAAATTTTAAATTTACCTTACTTTAAAAGAGTGAACCCAAAATTTACTGTTCATTTTTGTCACACGAGTTTTCACACTTACCCTGTTTGTATTTGGTTTTGCTACAGTGAAATAGCATTCTTTGTTGACTATTGAG
>CAIGRL010249588.1:0-10081 GCA_903798325.1 Fraxinus xanthoxyloides
AGTTTGGAGGCAATTTATATGGTGAGATTGAATCCTTAAGAAAACATAACCTTTTGTCTTTTAGTGATTTGTTGGTGAGGTCGCGTATGAGGCCACTAGATATTGAAAAGTGACAAAATTGGGCTAGCTTTTTTCTTTTGACGGAAAAAAAACATATATACCCATTTAAGAAAACATGTTTCATAACAGACCATTACTTTAGTTAAAATCATTATATACTATATTGTTGAATATTTATATCATAATTCTTGTCCTGTATATTTTCCATATTTTAAATATGTAACTGATTCAGAAAATGAAAACACCGTGGATTTCATTAATTGTCTGTGGGCGAGGGTTGAATAATTTGAAATCCGAAACAATATTGTCGAAGAGATTTTTTAATCGTCTTCTCTTTAATCTATTTTCGTATGCATATATGAACTGTGACATTCAAGGATTTTAGATACAAAAAAACATCTTTCTGTGTCAATTACATTATTAAATTTTTTGTTATGATAAACAACAACCTCGCATGGTATATGACAGTTTTCAATTATAATAACTGTAATAATATGTGGATTTAGAAATTGAAAAAAACAATGATGTTAAAATTGGATTTGCATATTTTTAAAAAAATTATAATTATATATTCACATGTTGTTGAGTGGTTTTATTACTCTATGTAATCTGAAAATATTGTATGTGTTGTAATAGACTTTTAGAAATTTAATACATATATACACAAATACAAATAACAAAATTGCATACTTCCAGACCCTTAAATAATGGTGCATTGAGTTGTTTTTACGTCTGAGTATTTTGTATCTGTAGACTTCAGTTATGAATAAACTCAAGAACATTTAAATTAATTGTAAAAGTATGTGATAGAAAATAAGAGATTGATTTTGTGTAATATGAACTAGATATTATTTACAAATTGGAATCAATTTCAGTATGAGCAATCACGAAGAGCATCTAATTAATTCTTTCAATTTTGTTATTAATTCAGAGTCATTTAAATTAATGTGACAGATAATTTTATCTTTCGTATTGCATAAATGGATTCAGTTACGTGAAGTACAATACGGATACCTTTGGAATTCTATAGGTTACAAATATGTGGAACTCATAAATTTGGTTTTAGCTTAGTATAGGACAGATAGGAAGATGTGTAATCTAAACATAGAGTATGTTGTTGGTAGAAGCATGACAATGGTGATGATTACAAATGATAATGAAAGGATCTTCAAGTCACATCATATTCACTACATGTGAGAATTTAAAATGTGACAATGGAGAAATTATGTGGTGCATTTGACTTGATAAACACAAATAATTCGGTAGTATTGTTGCATTTGGAACAAACTGATACGAGACAATTTTTGCATGTCACACCATCAACTGTCCCAAAAAAAATGCAGGAATTTGCTTCAAGCGTGCAAATAACAATTGTGGATCCATCTATGGATGAGTAAGATGGAAATGATGTGGTTGTGACAATAAATGCGTTTGAATTAGTCATGAGAAACCAAATATTTCGAGATAAAAAATTGTTAAAAAGCATCGTTGCTTTTTATGCAATAAAGAAAAATTTCCAGTATGGGGGTTACAAGTCCAACTGTCACGAGTATGTGTTGAAATGTGTTGTTAAATCTTGCAAGTGGAATTTTAGAGCGTCAAGAATGGGAAAAATAGATATGTTCAAGGTCTGTTATATCCATTACGAACATAGCTAAGTAATGGATATAGTATCTGAGATCATAGGCAAGCAAATAGTGCATTAATTGGTGACTACATAAAGCATTAATATTCATACGCTAAGACAAACTACATTCCTCTTAACATTATGCACGACATGGCAGCGATATATGGATTGAAAATGAGACATGGAAATGTATGGAGAACAATCAAACATACATTGGAAGAGTTGATGGGTGATTCGGATGATTCATACAATAAACTACCCATGTATCTTATCGAGCTTGAAAGAAAGAATCCTGACATGAAGACTGGTATTGAAATCGATGAGAATGGACATTTTCAAGTATGGTTTCATGTCGTTAGGTATCTGTATACATGAATGGAGAAACTTCATACCCCATTGTCAATCTTGATGCCATATTCCTGACTGGTCATTATGGTAGGAGCCACTTCACAACATGTACATATGACTTGAACAATGCTATATTCATCCCAGCATTTGGCATTGGAGATTCAGAGAACAATGACCTATGGAGCTAGTTCCTTTATAAGGTTCAAATAAGTCTACGTAGAGAGGGATAATATGTGTCATATCGTCATGGGAGCATTGAACATGCTGTTGGGCAGTGTACCCCATTGTACTACACGATATCTGTGCTCCGCATATCTTACAAAACTTGAGGACATCTTATGGGAACTTTGGGAATAACATCGTCATACATTTTAATATAGCGACGAGATCTTGCACGGAACATGAATTTGAATACTACATGGAAAAACTTGATAAAATTAAAAAAGGTATTAGGAAAGATTTGGTAATTACATTCATCATATCTCATTCATTTCTATATTTTCATTAATCACTCGATGCAAGCTTCATAACCGCTCCATTACTTTTTCAACCTTGTAGGAGCAGATTGGGTTCCATAAATGGTCAATGGCATGTACACCAACAAATAGATTCACAGTTACGACATCAAACATAGTAAGTTGGTCAATTCAGTCACAAAATCAACAAAGCATTGCTCTATTGATTATTTGTTCGAGTCTTTGAGGGTCATGGTACAAACTTGGATTTGCAAAGATTAGAAGTACAGAACAAGGGACATTCACTCGCCTAGTAGCAAAACCTAAAAGGCTAATGAGGACGAACATGAAATCCTAATTGAAACTTAAGGTAAAATTTCATTCGTTCTCAATAAACATATTGCCTATTATAAATAATCATGGCTTCGTTATTCTTGGTCATTATTTTATGATTATGTTTTTGTAACAGATTTATAGTTTGAAATATATATTTACTCTTTTTTTATCTAATCCACTTCATATATAGTATTTAGTGGCTTGACTGCACTCGATTTTCGTATTTTTTATAACATAATCTAAATTCAATTCTTAGGTTTTAGCGTCAAACAATTTCCTGTACCAGGTGGCAAAAAAAGCGACGGTGTTGATTTGATGCAAATGAAATGCACGTGCAATAGGCTTAAATACGATAGAGTTCCATGTTAACAAGCATTATATGTGATCGAGGAAAACTATGAACAACCTTACAAATACAGTTCCACATACCATACAAAATATTCATATGTTGATACATAAGTCAGTAGCATAATTCCCCTTGAGGATCATTCACATTGGAAAAAGGACATTCATCGATGCAAATATGATATATTACCTCCAATATCCAAAAGGCAACCAGAATGCCTAGGAAGATGAGGAGAAGAACAAGGTTGGAGTGTATAAACCTAACGACATATGGATGGCATAGGGAAGAAAGGACACAACATGATAACATATAAGCAACCTTTACCGTTGAGTCATGTATCTAAGCGCAAAAGAGGATCGAAGTGGATAAGCAACATATGTATTACTTCAACTTACTCCTTAATGTGTTTATGAATTCCATGAACCTATTATTTTCCATTTCTTTTTTATTGGCGATGAATCATGATATACATGATTTGTTTATAGATCTGATTTGTATTTTGATTATCACAAGAAATAATGTTATCTTTTTCCATATTAATAATTTCACTTTTATTCATTAAATTAGTGATCATGTTGAAATTCATTATGGTTATAGCATTTGTAATTGAGTTGTTTATGGAATCTGTGTATTTCAAATTGCATTTGATGTCATGTACGATTGGTGTGTCGTTGATGCAATGCAGGTAAAAATTGTCGTCGATTGATCATATAAGCACATGCGACATACCGTAGTGCGCAACTGACCATATTACTTGATTATATGCTTGTTTATTCTTACAAATTTTTACTGTAATCTCACTCGGTCCATTTAATTTTAATTTATCGTTTTGAGTTCACTTGTACCAAATAGCTTGGAATAATGCTAGTCTTGCTAGGCATCTTCAAGGCATTTCTCGATTGGGCTATGTCTACAATTGTTTTTCCACTCTAACTCCTTCATTAATCCAATTACTAGCTAATAGCCTAATATATTAGTTGACCACATCACTTTTATCCATTTTGTTTTACACAAATCAATCTAGTCTTGTTTGAAATCAGATTATAATGGGAGGACATATGGGAAAACGTCTGGTAAGTCATCATTTTAAGATTTATTGTGCTATACTATAAGTTTGATTCAACAAAAAAACTGAATTGATGAGATAACATATCACCATACACAGTGATGCAAACACATTCAACGAAGAAAAACATTTTATATGACTGCAATATAACTTATATTAACATTAACTTCAACATCTATCTATAAAATGATGACATTTGTTTTTCATAGCAATAAAACATTTCCTAAAACCAAAAACTGGATGCATTGCACCACATAATGTATTTCAAACCGTGAACACCTAACAATGTTTAAACATGTTGACCAGTAATTAAAATAACTACATTAAAGTTGTCAATATCCATATCTAAGTTTTAACATCATCCATGCCCTTTCTTCCTTTCCTCACGCTACGAGGAACAAAGTCACAATCTGTGTCAATTCAACTAACTTTTGACATCAGTATTTGTAAATTTGTGCAACCACATACATCCTCGACTTATTTGCTTCGAAATTACATATCATAAAAAAAAATTCTGGTTGATGTGGAATTCGGCATACTTTATCACATATAAACCACAGTTTTGTATGTGACGAATTTAAATAAATTGTTAGAATTATTGAGATATATCCAAAAAAATAGGTATCAAAATTCTTCATGAAATCTTATTCGGGTAAAAAAATTACAGGTATTGAAAATAGAGATTGATGACCCATTAAATAGTTACTGTGCAGTCATCACATTAGTATACAAATCCGAAACATAATTTAATAACATACTGAAGGCGTACTGCATATATTGCACTAAAAATATTTTTTTCACATATGGAGACATGAATAACACTTGATGCTGTAAACGAACTTCCTTCATGTCGAGAAAGGGCTAAAGCAAGAATGCCTAAGTATGACCTTATGCGCAGGGTTCAGCTTCAGATTTTTTATGACCTATATTTGTACAGTACGTTGATGCTCCTACGGAATCTACATCCAGGTTCAATATAGAAGCTAATTTCCTAATGCACGTACATAATACAATGAGAACATGCTATAAGTTTTTAAAAATATTTAAAATATATATAAATTTTGTAAATAAAAAAATAACACCATTACTTTTTAAGAGAACTTATTATAGCATACTGGTTTAATCACAACATATATTTGGTACAATATGTTGAAATAGTAAAATCACGCTCTACACAGAGGAAAGATTGATGTCTCATACGAGCGAAGGATTTCACTTTATATTAACATAAAATAATGTAAAATATGTGTAAGTATTGTGTATCACATTACAAAGATATGTATTATTCAAATTTTCATTATTCGGGATTTGTGTGTAACATGTTGACATGGTGATGAAATTCGACATATGAATTCTTCTATGTAGTAGTTTTGGCTTGTGAATGACATGACATAATATCAAAATGAAATGTTTGAAAGTTATTACATAAAATAATAAGTGAAGATGCGAAATATGGGATCTATGTGTAATGTGATTTCAAGCTGATAAAATTGACGTGTTATGATACAAAATGTTAACATTCATAATGTTGACATTGCTTGACATAAAATGAGACGTCGTACAATCAAACATATTGTGGTATTTTGTGCCTACGTATAATGTGAATGAATGTTGTTTTGTCTCTGAAGGTGATCGTTACAAGATGTGTCCTTTTAAAATTACATTTATCGACCAAAATAAGTCGGAGACTAAACAAAATTTAAAATATTCACGAATGCATTCATTCTCATAAGACAAAAATGCGTTAACAACAAGTGAGTCAATGTAACAAAAGTCGTACAATTCAGTCACGTGTAACGTTGCACAACTGTTAACATCTAATTTTCCATGTTTTGTAGTTCATCTGTGAGAAATAATTAAACAAACATTTGAACTATGAAACACATAAAATAATGCTAATTAAAGATGACCAAACGGTGAACATAAATCATTTTATAATAGACAGTTTGTATAAATAACGTGGAAACAAAAAATGTTTGAACTATGAAACACATAATATAATGCTGATTAAAGATGACCAAACGGTGTACATAAATCATTTTATAATAGACAGTTTGTATAAATAACGTGGAAACGAAAAATAAACATAGAATGCGATGCAGTGATAAAAATCATAAATAAATGTGTCATTGTGTAAATTGTAACATTCATGCTGTGTGTCATTACACAACGCTTTCCATTTAGGTAACTCTGTTCTCTAGTTAAGTATAAACAAATAACTAAACAATATTTAAGCTATAAACATATAATACACGAATAGGGAAAAGACCTTAATAGACTTTTACATACAATATTTTCATTTTCATGGACTTTGCACAAAAGCCACATGGAATTGAAAAATTACAAATAAAATGGGATGCAGTGATATAAAAAAAAATAAAAAAAATAAAAATAAAAAAAAAGGGATATACTATAATTAGATGTTAACTTCAAAAATTATAATTTAACTTCTTAGGCAGAAAAAAAATGCAGAGTCGTCATACTCGACCCAAACAATGCAACAGGTCAATAGATTAGTAGTTCAACCGGTGGCTCGATGGTTTAACCGGCGGGTCATTGTATAAAATCCTATAAAAAAAATAAAGTATAAATTTTTTTAGAGGTAAAATTAAATGTTTAATTTATTTTTTACTAATTATTTAGATTTATAAAATAAAGTAAAATATTGGACTAAAGTTTTTTAAAAGAATTTTTTTAATAAAAGGTATAAATGATTCATTAGTTAGATATAAGTTATTACACACAAATAATGTTAAAATACTTTGTGTTCAATTGTGAGAAATCATTTATTTTCCTTAGAGGTCCGAGGTTCAATTCCCTTGTACTCAAAAATTTTGTAAAATGATTTCAAAATCCAATCAAATCGGTCAACCAGGCCAAGTCAGTAAATCATCGATTAATTCTGTCAAAATCTGATTTTGATTGAGTCAAGTGCATTTCTATCAATTTAATTTGTCGGGCCGGACTCTTGATAGGGTCGGACCGATTTTTATAACTACGGAAAAAAGACTTGTTTAGGAATAAATATGAATAATATTCAAACTTTCCTATGATTGGACGGGTCGGGTTGATTTTTATAAGCATGGAAAAAGGACTTGTTTAGGCATAAATTTGACTAATATTCAAACTTTCCTGTGGTTTATACTGCTTCACCATTCTTTTCTCGTTCGAAGTTGAATTAATAATGATATTGTCTATTTGCCTCTTGGAACTTATTTTCCTTTTGGGATTCTTCATTATGGAGCCTATTCGAGTCTATGGATTGCGTATCTTCACCAGCATGTTGATTTTTATGATGGTGTTTGAATAATTTCATTTTCAGTTCGATATTATCTATGGATTGCGTATCTTCACCAGCATGTCGATTTTTAGTGGAACCCATGAGTACACCAGTGTTAGGTTTTGACTTTGTGGGTGTGGCTTCATCCTTCTTCAGAATTTTTGTGTAATTCTACGACTTGATCTTGCCGGAGAAGAATTTTCTCCGGGTTTCTTCTTTCCATCGTTTGAGGCCACGTTCGAACGACGACTATGGGATGCCATATTTCGGAGATTACTTTAAGCATCAAAAAATAGTTAAAGGAATTGTTTGGAGGCTTAAAATACGGGAACAAATTAAATTAGATTACTTTTAGCATTCTATTTTTACTACAATATTCTAGTAAAAATGATAATAAAATTGATTAAATTTATTTTTTTTATTAAATTGGTGAAGTTTCTCTTCTGCTGAAATTAAATATATTATGGGAAAAATCATAATTTCCTACTAAAAAAAATCCCTTGATATTAAATTTATTTAACATAAAAAATACTACTTCCTAAAATTTCTCTAAATCTTTTGTAACTGAAAACTAAAAAGAATGGCTCATCTCATGCTTGACACCAAAAATAATGCAAATTTAAAATTATATGGGAACTGGGTGCAATAATAACACAATAAGAGTGATAAATTGAGTGTGTTCATCTACTGAATAAATTAATTCAGCTTGTATAACTCAATTGATTACATCTCATTTTAGTTTTGCTTGTTTTTAAGCAATTGGAGATGAGATGAAAATTGCGTTTCATCGAATTTTAGCTCATTTTCTATTTAAAATACAACAAACAAAATTTTAACTTCTTTGTTTACTAACAACCTCGCAGTAATGTATACTTTCTAGTTTCTACCTTTTACCTCTTCACTTTTGCTTTTGTAAAAGATGCTGATAATGTTTTAATTTCATTATATTTTTCAGCACTTATCGTTATAATTTGTATGCAAATGCTAAATAGTATAAAGTTTTGCTGCCAAAAGTAAAATAATTACTAAAGTGAAGGAATTCACAGCATGCTTGAATATGAAATACAGATTTAGAAAAAAAAAAAATCTTATTTGAAATGACGAATTCTAAGATCTTTGTGTAGTTGAATCACCTTGTATCTCAAAACTCCAATCTCTACATTTTTTGCACTCCAAATGGTCTCAATCCTAATCACAATGAAATGAGGTTATTAGCTATAATCTAAATGCGTTAAATTGTGAGTTTTCATGCCAAATAATAATTTTAGGGCCTATTCAATTTTGATATATTTTTACATACGACTTTTCATCATAGTTTCAATCTTTTCTCTCCTTTTCTATGCAATAATCATTGGAGATTGTACAGGAGTTAAAGGGGGTTATAGGGAGTTGTATGTTTAAATTTCATGTTCAAACCACTTTCTCCAACCTTTTTAAAGTCTTGTGGGTTGGGTCACCCCACATAGACGACCCACGACCAATATTTTCTGACATAAAATTTCACTTCCGTCTTCCTAAATAGTATACTTGATAGTTGATACCAAGTTAGTAGCACCAAACAATACTGAATCAAGTATTAAAGAAGAAAATTTTGTTAATAACTTGTTAATTATATTCTCCAATGCAAGTAGTATATTAAATTCTCTTGTTAACAAGATACTAGGAGCAATGTGTCTGCACTTAAACAATAATTTCATACATTTGCAAAATCGTTGCTCCACTTATTTCCTCAACATCCAAGAAAATCTATTTGTCTACATTTTAAACCGCACATCCAGACGAAACAAGGTAATGGAGCTCTTTTGGATTCATGCTCAAATGCATGAAAAGTGAACAATATTAGATTTTTAACTCTACGAGTTCACTATATTTGGTGACATGAATCTTAGCCAAGTGACGTATATTATTACTAAATCCTTTTCAAAGTAATAAAAAAAATCTAATATACAGTTCAAATAGAACATAAAGCTTATCAATATAAGGAACAACGTGCCCTTTTTTTTTTTTCCCTGAACGAGTACTTCTTGAATATAGTAAAAGGGGACAGTGTAAATAAACCTTCATGTAGACAAATTAAAATCAATACACTAGCTCTATCTTGGTCCCAAATGTAGGTTTCATTCTCCAAACAAGCAAATAAAAGTCTACATCTAATGTGTTGCTCTTATATAAAGGAAATACAAACCTAAATATTGTATCAAATTGTTTATTTTGAATAAAAGCTCTTTTTCAATTTATTAAGATCACCATAAATAAGAGGTATACAAATTGTTCAATGTGCACAAGTTTAGGACAACTGCAACAAGGTTTACTGGCATTGAAGCAACTGGTTTATGGAAAACAACATTGCATATAATTAGAGAGTACTGCATCGTGTGCTTATGATTTATAATGCATCTAATGAGCATCACGTGGAGGGATACATGTGCCAGTGGAAAAGAGAAATATATACAGGTTGGGGTTGCAATATAGTTACTAGGAGTGATACAGTATGAAATTTAAGTCGAATAATTCTCGGTTATAAATGTGTTAATTGTGTGGAAAAAAAAAAAAAAAAAAAAAA
>CAIGRL010249630.1:0-26134 GCA_903798325.1 Fraxinus xanthoxyloides
TGTAAAATGAAGCCAAACGTGAACTAAAAGATTCAAAATTTTAAAAAAAATTCGGTTGGAAAATTATACCAATCAAACACACTTAATTAACAATTCTGTAAAAAACAATTTCTAGACAATTATTTTCCCTGTAAAACACTTTCTTTTCACCGTGACAATCAAACGGATCCTAATTACTTAACCCTATGAGACAAATTCATAAGAATAATAATGATTTTTATAACGTGACAATTTTAAATAATTCAAAGTGACACAAACAGTGATCAAAGTTGTTTTCTACTAGTCCCTCTATGTCCTTTTACTGAAAATTAATGGTTTTGATGATGTGATAAACAAATTTGTAATTTTTAAAATAATTGAAGTTAATTGATTGAAGAACAAAAAACAACATTTCAAAAGTACAAGAGTTGAAAAATAATTACTTGCTATACTTCAATTTGGAGCACATTTCGCGATTTGTCTGATCTGCTTCTCGAAGAGCCAAGGTGTAAACTTCAAAATTAGTGATCGAAGGTAGAGATCTGAATAAAAATAATAATAATAAAAATAAAAATTCACGCCTCTTTATATTACACGTTTGACTGCGCAATGTTCTTCCACGTTTATCTGCTGCAAAAACTAAAAAGTTAAAAACTACTGTTTTCTCCGATCTTTCCTTAAAAATTCCAAGAAATCTGTGTTGAGGTTTAATAATATCCAGTTATAATACTCATATTTCGATTTACTGTGCTCCGCCGCCATGGATAATGGTGGAGGTGACGCGCCGCCGGTGAAAGGCGGGGAGTTTCTTCTCCAGCTCCTCAAGAAACCACAGCAACTACACCCTGTGCAAATCCAGCAAAACCCACCTTCCCAAACCATACCCTTTGATCAGGCTGTTGTAGGCTGTGGGGCATACAGTTACACCATTCTTGCAGTCGCAGCCAGTATTTTCATCGAACGGTCGTGAGTTCGCTTACGGCCAGTGGTCGAGTTTGCATTCCTCGCCACTTTTTGCTCCTCATAGTTGCTTCCCACAAAACCCTAATTCTAACTTGAACCCTGATTTTCCGGCACCACCTGGGGGTATCAGTTACCCCTCCGATCAGTATAGTCATCAGTTTCACCACACCTCGTTGGGTGATGATCTAAGGAAATTAGGGTGTTTTGGGGAGAATTCCATGCCGCTCCCTGCTGATCGGGAGGAACCAATATCATCTTTGGATCTTTAAACAGAAAAATCATAGACAGTGATGTTTTAAACAGAAAAATCATTGATAATGATACCGCATTGAATGGGAGTGCTTTGAAAGAGAGTTTAAGTCAAAGAGGAAAATCTGGAAACTCACATTTTGAGGATGATCTAGGGAGTAATAGAAGGTTGAATGGTTTTCGAGTTGATTCTCAGAATTCAATTGAGAGTAATCAGAACTCGCATAGAAACTCGAGTATCTTGAAGGGTTATGGGCAACCAAGGAGTAATAATAGTAACAGCAGGGGAAATCAAAGGCATAATGGGAATTATGCAGTTGTAGTTCCGCGGCCTAGGTTTTCAAGCAATGTAAGTAATGTGGGAAATAGGGAGTATGGGTCTAGAGAGGGAAGCTTGGAGCACAGTCTCAATAAGGGTAAGGGTAGTTTGAGCCATAGAACCGTTGGTTTGAATGATAATCTTGGAGTTAAAAAGGAGAGGATATTTTCGGACAAGAATGTTGTATACGGTACTCGTATTTTGGATGGGAAGGGATCAAATAGCAAGCTTGATTGCCCTGCTCCGCCAACTGACAGCAATCTTCATTTGGTTTCGACCTCTAATATTGAGGATTCTAAGCGGCAATTTCATGGTGAGTTGGATAGTGGGGAAGAATTGGGTAATGGTGCTCGAGGGCAGAATAAGTTGGATGATTTGGAGGAACAACTTGTGAATTCTTTAGGACTTGAGGATGAATATCAGGAGAAAAGTGATAAAAAGAAACATCACCGGGTCAAGGTTTGCTTTGCTTCCATGTCCTGGATTTAAAATAAGTGATTATTCTCATGTTGCTCAGAGATTGGCGTCTTAGGAATTGTTGTTTCCTTTTATGAATATAAACGGAACCTTGGGTAATGCACATAAATGTGTTTTCTGAATGTATTGGGAATTATGTAACCCAACTAACCTTGGGTAATGTATAGAGGGGTAGGAAAAACATAATTTAAAAAAAAAAAAAATGAAACATGCTCCTATGCATTAATAGATTATTGACTGTTATTTAGGGCTTGTAATATAATTTGAAACTCTCAAATATATTTCTATCGCTTTGTGATCAAGAGTGCTCTAATTGCTATTAGTAGGAAAGTAGGTTTAAATTTCATATTTTCACTTGACCTGGAAATTATTTCAAAACCTGGGCTATCCAAATAGAGATAAGCTTACCTGGATATTCAACATTCACAACCCTCCTTTCTCATTTTTCCATTCCAAATTAAATCCAAACACTAGGCACTTTTAAGTGCTGTTGGAGAACCCCACTTGTTACGTGTATTGTTAACAAAAAGTCTCCCATTCTACATTCCTAAATATCTGTGCATAACTTGTCAAGTTATTATCAGACAAAGGTAATGAGATGGGGATGGGCTTATGTAAGAAGGTTCCTGAAGAACTTGGAGGGAATCTGATCTTTTTGAACTATAGATATCAATTTCAAGGGTCCAATTGAAGGAAAATTTCTGCATGTAAGGTTGTTTCTTTGTTATATAATGAAATATGTTGGCTAGGTAGAGATTAGATGTTATTAAAACCCATGACCTTTATTTTTAGCATTTTAGTGCATAAAATTTTAATATTCTGGCAGAATATCAAATACTTCTTGTTGAATATAGTGCACAAAGGATGAATAACAAGTATTTGGGATGAGATCTGTATGGAGACTAAAAGAGTGACATTACCGTCTGGGAATGTGGGTGTAGTATATGATTTTTATTTTTGTATTTTATAAGAACATTGATTGACACGACGATTTGGATGCTTAGCAGTTGGTTACTGTTTCTCCATCTAAAGGATTTTCTTAGACTTCTTTAATTTGTTTGAATATATTTGCTCGTATCTGAATTTTATGATGTTTCAACTAGAGCCTAGAGGTATGAACTTTTCTTGATAAATCTCTTTTTTCTATGGTCAGGATCATAGATCCGATAAGAGAGGGCAATGGATACTTAACCAGAGAATGAGGAATGTGAAAAGGCAGACAATGTGTCGTAGTGACATAAACATGTTGAATGCTGAATTCCTAGCTATCTATGACTCGTTGATCCCACTTCATGAAGAAAAGGCTAAACAAAAACAATTGTTGACTTTATTGGAGAAGCTTGTTAGCAAAGAATGGCCTGAGGCTCAATTGCATCTCTATGGATCATGTGCTAACTCATTTGACTTTTCAAAAGTGACATTGATGTTTGCCTTGTGATGGAGGCTGCAAATTCAGACAAGTCTGAGGTCTTGTTAAAGTTGGCTGATATATTGCAGGCAGACAATCTTCAGAATGTACAGGTGAATGTCTTTCTTTCAATTCTTAGCCCCTATTTGGTACACATTAAAATTTTCATTCTCATTCTTCTACTGATTTTCAACTACACATTCTACAATAAAATAATATTTTCCATCACATCAATAACTTTTCCTTCTTTTTCAACCATACATTCTCCATCATAATCTAACAGTGATGGCATTTTTAGATACTTCTTCTGTTATGATTAACCCCGAAATTACTGAGTTCAACAGAAGGCTCATTTACACTGTACTAAACCCCATGATAGGAAGGAGCATACGTTCAAAGATACTAGATACTTCAGTTATAGTAATTAATACCATGCCATAATTAAGTTGGTAAAAACTGGGATTATAGAAGTTGATTGCAAGAAAAATTAAATCTTCTCTTTCTTTGGGACAGCTGCAGAAGTTAGTCAAGTACTTCATGCTTTCCAGGTTTTTCCAAATTTCTTGCCTACTACACAAGTTGGTTTTATTTTATGCAATTCTTATCTGGCTTTAAGAAGAAAATGAAAATTTCAAGGATTAAGCAGATTATTCCTCTATNTGGATGATATGTTTTCTTCCCTCTACCCTTTTATCTCATGTATATGGAGGTCTGAGCCTGAATGTATGTATTGATCTTAGTTTCAATTTCATATTTTATTCACAGGCACTTACACGTGCCAGGGTTCCCATAGTTAAGCTCATGGATCCAGTCACTGGTATTTCTGGTGACATTTGCATGAACAACATGCTGGCAGTTGTCAATACAAAGCTGCTTCAGGATTATGCACTTATAGATGTGAGACTGCGGCAGTTGGCTTTCATTGTGAAACACTGGGCTAAATCACGAGGAGTCAATGAAACTTACCAAGGAACACTGTCTAGTTATGCGTGAGTCTTGAATTGTCTATTATCTTTACATTCCCAACCTTAGTATATTACTTTCTTTGGCTAATTAGTTAACATCATTTCAGGTATGTGTTAATGTGCATTAATTTCTTACAGCAGCGGAGACCAGCTATTCTTCCATGCTTACAGGTATTATTATATTTTCAATTGAAGTTAAGTGCATTTGCTGCTTATTCTTTTACTTTTAGATTTCTGGTAGAGACTTTTCTTTGTTAACAATGATTTACATTCTTAGAGTGATATGATTTCATGATGTTAGATATTTCTGATAGAGACACTTCCAAATTGTTTCCATAACACCAGTCTGCTGGTAACTCATATTTTTCTTCGTAAAAATAATCTTGATGATGATTTAATTTCTCAGTAATTATATTAGAGCTATCTACACATGCCTCTGGGGCTGTTTATACATGGGACAGGGTTAAGAGATGGGAGCTAGTAACAAACATTGTTTGTCTTTACTCTTATTATATATTTCTCGTCCTTCTACAGGGAATGGATTTCACTTACTCTCTAACTATAGACAATGTTGAATGTGCTTATTTCGATCAAGTTGAAAAGCTTTGCGATTTTGGGTCCCAGAACAGGGAAAGTATTGCTCAGTTGGTTTGGGCTTTTTTCAACTATTGGGCATATTTTCATGATTATGCAAATGATGTTATATCTGCTTGTACAGGATGTACACTGAGGTAAGAAACATTTGCATGTGAATATAGTTCTATATTTTAGGTACAGACATAAAGATGAACTTATGGATAATTTGGATATCAAATATTTAGGTAGTTTTGTAAAGAAAATAAAATTAGCATCACACAAACAATTTAAAGTTTCTATGCTGTTTGTCAAATTTCAGATGCACACAGGGTTAAAATTTTTCAAACTAGGATATTTTATGTCATTTCAGTTTTGCAATGGTAAGCGGAAGCCCTGAGATTTGTCATATAAGTAAAAGTGCATGTGATTAAAACTGGTGAAACCAAATTGGATATAGTTGAAGCAATGTCCCCTGTTACCAAACCCAACCCCAACCAGAAGAAAAATTGGAAAAGCGTAAATATTGTATTCCTTTGAGCACAATGGCTGATCACGATAACTTTGTACCTTCAGCAAGAGAGCTAAAGATTGGACTAAAAGAATTGTTAATGACCGTCACTTGATATGCATAGAGGATCCATTTGAGTTATCCCACGATCTTGGTCGAGTGGTGGACAAGTATAGCATAAGAGTCCTCAGGGAAGAGTTTGAACGAGCTGCAGAAATTTTGCATTATGATCCTAATCCTTGTGTAAAGCTGTTTGAACCCTATATTCGTGCTTGATGTGGCGGCCTCCTACTCGAGTATATCGTGGAGATACTTTTAGTAATAAAAGTCAGCATTGTGAATTCCCCGTCTTTGTTCTTCAATCTCCGTGTACAAATTTATTATTGTATCTAGGTTCTCTAATTTCAGGCTTGGTCAAAATGAGTCGATTGTACCTCATAAAAGCTTTGGGTGCTGTGTTATAGTGCAACGTTGTTAGGCAGCATCATGCTACGGTTATATTTAGTGTTGAGGCCAGCTAAAAGTACTAGCTGTTAGTTATGTTAGCAACAGTACTTGTGCCTACGACTCTATCATCTCGTACCTGAAAAATAATTTAGTAATTTATTTCTCATCTCTGATTTGATGTTCAATTAAACAAGATGTAATTTTGCATTTAAATGAATATTTCATTTAATATCATGTAATTGCCGTCTAAACTAGTGTTCAATCCATGAATAATATTACTTTTTCAGAATCATTTGTGGTTGGAACACCCCATTTAAGGATTTCTTTGCAGGTCAACTTTCTCAATATCCTAACTCGAATGAAGTGGCAAAAAAGAATGTGTATATCGATAAGTTTAACGAACTTCATGATGTGTCATCTGTTGAAAGTAGACTCGATTCATTCACATCACGGAACATTTGCCAAGAAATTACTTGCAAAGAGAGTACATGATTCAATCACATATACAGGACAAAGCAGGGTTTATTCAAGAAGAAAGCCTCTAAACTGCCCATAACAAGTTTGATATTGAAAGCATCAAAATATGCCTCAGAGCGGGCACGCGAGACTAATTCTCAAACGCATCCAAATTAGCACAAGCAGGATCACCATCCACCAAGAGTTTCACGAGTTCTGACCAACATTGACTACGATCCAATCATTCTCTAGTGCACTCGTGACATCCTCTTAATCATGTGATGAGTTCGGTCTATTAAGGAACAAGAAGTGGCAAGGTTGTTGCAGTAAGATGCACGTTCACAGACCAATTGGAATAGTACTTATGGCTCTAATGGCTTCTGTTTTCTTGATTATGCAGCCAAATGCCTCACGGCTTCTTGCGACCTATGAATCAATGTTGCCCAACGCAATAATTCTAATTCGTTTGCCTCCAACTGAACAATAAGACAGACGGCAAAGAAATGACGTTGCGTTGGCAAATGAGTATGTCTGATCTTGTTTACTGTAGATGGCTTACTTAAATAATTGAAAGCCAAATGAAATAGAAAAAATGAAAGTCTTTCTGATCTAAATCATACTTTATTTTAAGATAAAATAAATCTCGTTGAGATATGTCACCTCGAACAACAAATGAAATAGAAATTGACTTAAAATCGTCCACTCCACTTCAACACTCGAAGATGTAGCTAGAGAAGCTAGTTTGTGGGCAAATTTCATTCTCCTCGCCAGTCGTGAAGCAACAAATGCTGGTCTACTTTTGGCAAAGGAGCAACTATATTGGAAAAATAAGCAACTATAATTTAATGGTTGTTTGGGTTTAGCATCTAATGTTCTCTATTTTTCAACCTATTCAAAATTTTGAATCAAACTAATCCTTCATGATGCAAAGCATATTTCTTGTGTGCAAAAATATCAAGTTTTCATATGAATAAGCATAAATCAACCTAACTTGTAACTTTTCCATAGAGTTTAAAGTCTTAACACATGGTTCCAAATATATGAATCATAGTAGGCTAATTTATCTAACTCACACAAGCATACAAAAGCAAAAATAACGTTGAAGATAACTAATTTTTCTGAATTTTCATTATTTATATTTGTACGTGAACAAGCATACCAAAATTGATAGCCCAAGAATAATTAATCAAGATGGAGGTGAATTAGTTTTCCAAACTTTTTCGAAAAATTATTCAAATTCAAGCAAGTTAGGAATGGATAAGTCAATTAAGCAAAATGCACAAATAAGAGAGTGACGGGAAGAGATAGTGCAAACGATGCAATTGTGGAGGTTTAATCCCAACCGATGATCTACATCTGCTGTTACCAAGCCCTCTGTTACGAGTAAGGTGTTTTCACTATATTGATTGACTTATGGTGCAATATAAACCCTTACAACGCTTCCGGTGGCTTGTAAACAAGGAGCACTATTCCATCTCCCACACCAGCAACCTTCGGAACTTCTTCGTAGTGACTCCCTTCCATGTCTCAATTTATAGGGAACCTCAAAGTGGCTCTGAAGATTTCTTCTCTCCAAAACTCTCCAACTGAGAATGTTGCTACAAGAAAGCAAGCTAAGGAATGAAGGGCAAATGTGTGTATAATTTCAATTGAATTAAATTTTGATTAAATCCAAATGTTGTAGTAGAAGTTCCCACACTATAACAGTGCGGTTGTGCCAGTGTCAGTCCCACTCCCAACTAGCAACCTTCAGAACTTTTTCGTAGTGGCTCCCTTTCATGTCTTATTTCAGAGGGAACCTCAATGTGGCTCTAAAGCTTTCTTTTCTCTCTAGAACTCTCGGATTGAGAATATTGCTACAAGAAAGCAAGCTTAGGAATGAATCGGGTCTCAATCCCTACTATAGCTTGGAAGATTTACTTTCAATCACTTATTGTCGTTGCTTTTCAGTTTTCTGTTGAGGTCTATTCTCCAGCGTGGGTCTTGCGTGCACGTCGGTTTGTCATAATTTTCTCTTCCAATATTCAATTGATGTGATTCAAAGTGTGTTGAAAAACTAACTCAAATTGACAAACTTCTACTCGAATATATATTTTCAATTTGAACGTTTGTTATTCCAAAAATTAGTCTCAGTATGAGGCTGAAAATTTGAAGCATAACTTTTTTGGTTGAAAAATGATTTATGAAAATATTTTGATTATATTTCATTCATTTGATCTCTAGTTGCATCCGATCAATCCTATGTAATCTTCAATCATCGTTTTGTGAACCTAATCAACTATTAGATATTTACACTTTGGCTTCCGAACTTTGGATTTCTTTTGTTTTCACCAATTTTTCATTCATTTCTTCCAATTCCACCAATTTACATTGAGTTTAATCTAAAACACATAATTAAACTATTATTCATCAAAATCACTAAAAAATACTTCAATTTAATTGCCTAGACAAGTGTACACTGTTCTTCAATCTCCAACTTCAGGTAGGGAGATTTCTTGTTCACTCTATGAGATAAACACATATTTATGAATTTTTTTCAAGTGAGATTATTAATATGTAGTTCCGGTTTGTTATTTGGCCCATTGATGGTCTTGTTAGTTTTGGATATGGTGGTAAGTTTTTGAGAGAGATCCTTGATCCCAGTGCGGTTGAAACATAGAAATACTTCTTGAGTGTTTTTCGATTTGTTGTTTTTTGAAAATTGTAAATCACTAGATTTGTAAAAATAAATCTCAGTACTTCAGTAGCACAAGTTACTGCAAAAATCTCATATTAGGTCCCTACAAATAGAAGCTTCCCTGGTTTAAATATAATTATAAAATTGAGGCTCCTTCCTTATTATTTTATTTATCACTAAAAAAGTCATGACGAGTCATAGGACGAGTTCTCAAAGATCTTTGTAGTCTAACCTAATATAAATATTTTGCAGTATACTTGGACATTTGGTTTCTCATAAATTTAATATGAGATCGTAACAACTTTTCATACAGTAGATTTTCGTATTTTCTCAAAGGAGGTTCAAGTGGTAAATCCGGAAATTAATCCAAATTCTCAAAAATAAATATATCCCTATAGTAATTCCTAAATCATCAAAAACTGCACAAGATTAACTAAGCAAATCCCAAATTTATTTTGTCAAATTTTTCTAGCCACACATTATCATTTCGAGATGAAACACAGCCTTCATTATTAATCTTCAACAGTAGATAAAATTTTTCACATCATGAAAAAGGCAAGAGCGGCTGTCACATTCAGTAGATGAAATTTTTCACATCATGAAAGAAGGCAAGAGCGGCTGTCACATTTTGCAACTCTACACCATGAAAACCTCCTGGATTAAATCGATAAAACACTGGCACTTCATTTAACTCTAACATGCGTACAAACTTCTTTGCCCGATCAATCAATGGGTCTCCTTCGTCATCTTTCACAAACCATCTTGGCACACGTTTGACTCTCTCGAACCCATGAATAAATGGATTGGAGAATTCGTGATCTCGATTTGCTTGGAATGGCAATGCCAACGACCAATAGGCATCATTTACGTACAAAGGAAGGTGAGCATCTTCAATAAGTCTAAGCTCTGACGACGTCCTTTCAACTCCACCAAAAAATGGCTGATCCAATATCTCCCCTTGGATTCTCATTGGTCGAAGATTAAACTTTGTTGCTCGAAGGGCTGCGTGGTAAGCTATGTTGCCACCTGCGCTTTCACCCATTATGAAAACCTCTGAAAAATCAGCAAACTCATCTAACCATGGATCCAAAAATGAGTTTGCAACCTGATTAGGCTGATTTGGATCCAAAAATGGGGTAGCGTTCACCATGGGTGATATGATTTCTCTGGTTACTGTCCAATTGAATCCAAGGACTTGAAATACTTCTTTCCAAGTATGGGATTCAATTTCCTTTGAATCAGCCATGATTGTTTGCATGACTGACAGAAACACAAGAAGAATACTGCCACAGCATGCCATGATGTTGGCTGTTGCAGACAATGTTGTTTTAACATTGTTTATTGTTGCAGAGATTCAAAGAGAATGAAAGTAAAATCAGAAGTGTGTTTCAAATTACTTGCCTTGAGATCATTATATAGAAGAGATTAAGTGCCTGTTTGGTTTACATAAAATAAGATTTTCATTAGATTTTGATAAAATGTGTAATTGTAAAAAGTTGTACGTCTTATAAAATGTATTATTAAAATTAATTGTTAATTTTGATTTAGATTTTATTTTAATTCAATTTTTAAATGAAACAAACAGGGGATAAAGTAGTAGGATAAAATCATTTTCTTGATTTTGGGAGTACATTATTAAAATCGCTTGACCAATTTAGTCCATGTTTGGTGACCATTTTTTATTTCTTTGAAAAAAAATATTATTTTGAATTGTAAGTTTTTGAAGAATATGTAGTTAACAAGTATGAAAGTTTTAGGTTTATGTGCACATTATTTTATTATGTGAATGTATAATTTAAAAAAATAATTTTGAAAGAATGAGAGACAAATGTGAGCTTATTATTTTTGTTACTTCAAAAGATTCCATTAAAATCCAAATCCTTTCTCAAGTTTTGAAAGTGTAAAATTTTTCCCCAAACTTTCATTAAGTTGATTTTCACTTCTAAAACTTGTGATTTTCTTTCGATTGCTATGTCTATACTTCTTATTAGTTCAATGCAATTTGGTCACTCTTTAATTTCACATTGAACCCTCTCTACTTTTTTGCTCCAAAATCCTTCAAGACCAAGTTTTAATCTAAATTAGGTAAAATTTTGTTCACTTGGCAACTATTTTAGGAATCCGCTCAATTTGCAATTATTTATCAAACTCAATTGCAAATATTTCACCGAAAAATTCAATCATAACACGGTTGAACGATCTCATTTTTACAAATTCATTTTTTACAATTATTTTGGGAGATATAAAATAACATTATAAAAAGTCTGAATGTTGGAGAAAAATAACACCATTAGGGTGTGTTTGAAACACATTATTTTGGAAGAATGTATTTTGGAATAGTAGATTGATATAAAATGTGTGGTTGAAAAAACATGAAAAGTTATTAATGTGATGTAAAATATTATTTTATTGAACAATGTGCGGTTAAAAATAAGTAAAAGAATGAAAATGAAAATTTTAATATGTACCAAACAGGGCTAGTTGAGAATTTTGTTAATGATTTGGGTGTTGAAGGGTCCTAATTTACATTCATTATTTCTTTAATATCATTACCTATTTAAATTCTTAAATTACAGGTTACAATGTTGCAATCAACTTCGATGGAGTTTTTGACTATACTATAAAGCTCTTTCAGGTTGTCTTTTCTCTATTTTCTATTTTTAATTCTTTTAGGTGTCCCTTTAAATGATAAACATAAGTGTATATTACACGCTTATTCATTCTTCTAAAAACGATATATATTTGCAAATTGAGCAGATTTTTACTTAATTTAGTATAAATATTATCATCATAGGCACGGAGCAAAAAGGAATATTTTGAGCTTAATTGACGTCCGTTTGAACCTGATAGCATGGGATTGATAGGAAACATTTAGAAAGTAATTGGAGAAAATTTACGGGTTTTGGAAGTGAAATCAACTTATGGTAAGTTTGAGAACTGATTTGTTCACTTCTGATGCTTGAGGAAGAGCTATAATGGATGATTATGGAAGTCTTGGGACCAACTTGGAAGCTTTTGGTGTTGTGTGAGAAATAATGTAGATTTGGAACAAAAATGACCAAAACCATACAAGAAACTTGAAGGATAGAACCATTATGTTAGGACGAATGATGTAACCTAGATTTGAACCATTAATTTTAATTCTCAAGTTTCCAGTGGTTAACTGATATATCTGTTGATTTTAGGTTTGTTCATAATGCTTGAATTACTATATTACTAATTCGTGATTGATGAATTATAAAAAAAATTAGAGGTGAGCTATAAACTTACACCATGTAGTAAAATTCGAAAATACTGTAAAAGGTGGAGATACACTTTTTACCATTGTTGCGGTCTTTAACTGAATTCCTAAGTGATTTGAAGCGTTAAAACTGCTACACGTGCATGATATTGGTGACAATGTCAACATAGGGAGACATGTGTCCCCTTGTTATGGCTTAGTCAAAAATCACGTATCCCCCTGTATTGACCCAGTCAATACACTCCCTATACATGGAGCTTTACTCCTAAAGCATTTAGTTAAGACTTATTCAGACAAAGAGATACAGTGACTTAAATAAATATAATTTATTTGAATTTGCGAGATATAAATTGAATATAATTTAAAGATAATGCATTCATTTAATTACTTTTACTTTTCATACCTAATCCTAATTGTAATCAAATCATTGCTTGAATTATTGTTTTCGTTAATTAAGAGGTATGGTTATTTAAATTGCTATTAGGATGAGGTATCCATTTGAGATAATCCAGACTCTTCAGTTCTGGTTTATTAGTTTATTGACGTTGTTCACTTGTGATATTGCACCAAGAAGTTTGTGGTATGATTATTGAGACTATTTTCTATTTAATATTTATTTAGACCAAAAAAATTATGTATATAACTAGCATACTCGTAGCTCTTGTTCTACGTATTTCCTTGCACGTCATCAGAGTCATAATAGGTATATTTATTTTGAAGAGAATTATTTATTTCACTTTACCCCTTTATTCTTTATCCAAAAGAAGAGTTTGAAACTCTTTATCTTTAAATCATTAGTTGAATAGAAATTAATTTTCAATCCAAATATGTATTGTCGATAATTTAATCATATTGTTGCTTCCATCAAAATTCTCATTCATAAGTGTTGACTGCAATAACCTCATGAAGTCCTACAACCTTGTGCGCTTCATTGTCTGAAGAAATACGCATTGGTGACTATCAATCTTTTAATATTGTTGTAATTGATCAATTTGCCGCAACGTCAACTATGACTTGATTTGTTGAAGTCAACCTATTGTAGAATTGCTTAATTTGTGATCACTTCTTCAAACCTTGAATACAAAGCTACATAAGCATTTCCTTAAGAGGGCGTTTGATGTAGATTAAAATTAGATTTTAAGTGGATTGTGATAGAAATTTTTTGAAATATGCGGTTGAAAAGATGTGGTTGATATTAATTGTTTGACTTTGACTTAAATTAAAATCAGATTAAAATATGGCCCAAATATGCCGTAAATATTTCCAGTGAAAAGTTGGAGATTTCTTGCACCAATTGGCCGTGGCTTTGCAGGGATGTACTTTTTGAGGAATATGTGAGTTAGATCCTTCCAAGTTGTGTCTTTTCTTGGTGGTCGATAAATCAACCAATCTCTTGCTACTTCTTTTAGTATATATAGGAATCCCGAACTTGATTACATTGTTTTAAATTCTTGCACAAATGGCCTAGCCAAAATGATCTATGTTTACCTCAAAAAATGATCAATATATTCCTCACACATATCGAGTACTTTCTTCTCTATATCTAACTTTTAAACGACTTGAGAGAAGAAATTGCTATTTGGGAAGAAGATCTTTTGATTTCAGCACTCCCTTTTCTTTATCCTAAACATACCTATTTATAGATTTCTATTAAGGCTTTTGGATAAATGAGTCTTTGTATTCAATGATATGTGATAGCCATTGATCGATCAATTTCTAACTCATTTTGTTATTGGTTCATGTTTTGTTCGCTAGTTGTGTCATTTATGAAGTCCTGCTTCATTCCTTTGCTTGGATGCCTTGGATGGAAATAGTTCGAGGTTTGCAAGTTCTTAATACTTATGAATGTTCATTTTTTATTCTTTGGTTTGTCTATGATTATTTTGTTTGCATATCCAGGGCATGAGTTCGCTAACATTTTCTTTATAAATATTTATTATTCAACAAATAACTCCTGAAGTTTGAATTTAACTACTTATGTTTAAATCTAGGATTTTTTTTGAATTGTGTGATCTTTAACGTCTGAAGAGTATTGGTGTCTCCCCCGAGATTTGATCGTAATGGCAAGCTTTTGGAGATGAATGGATGTACATTGAAACTTTCAAAGTTATACTTGTTTATTAATGGTAATTAATGCGTGATTAGATGAAGCGATTCTTTACATGATTGTTCTTTTTAAATGTATTTTGGCACACGTGCATTTTAATGCACACGTCATATGTTGACTTTCGACCGTTTGTTTTCTTTAACCCTGTGTGTATGTGTGTGTGTGTGTGTGTTATCGTTTCTCTAAGATATGAACATACTCTTGTGTTCATACGTGATTATTGATCCTTTGAAGGAGTCAAACTTATGTTATTTTTCATCAAATAATACTTTATGTATGATAGTCTATCGTACTTGCTAATTCAATTATGTTTTTTCGGTGTATTTTTATCGACTCTTTCATCTGGGAGACATATAGTTGTTCAAGGACTCGGAAATAATACTACTTTTCTTTGCAATACTATTGACAGAAGAGAATTAAACTCACTGGTTATCAAGGGGTTAATTAACTGTTGGTTATTGAGCTTTGCGCAGAGTTTTTAAGGAGTCACTGAACTTTAAAAGTTTTCCCAGTAACTGAACTTTATAAAAGCTTTCCCATTAATTATTGGGTAATGAATGTGAATATATTTTGTAAAGTTCAATAACTAACAAGGAAATTTTTTAAGTTCTCAGAGATGGATGCTATTAAATTTTTAAAGTTTAGTGACTAATGAGAAAATCTTTGAAATTCAATAACCACCTGGAAACTTTATGCAAAGTTCAATTACCAATCAGGTAATTTATAAATCTCGATGTTTTTTCATTTCTTTCTTTCTTTCCTTTTTTTTTTCTATATTCCTACCCCATAATTTTATTCTCTCTTGCATTGTCAAACTTAGAAAAAGAATATCCTTTATCTCGGGGATAATCAACAAGCTTGTGGGGTAGGACCGCAGAAAAATTAGAAGAAAGAAAAAGATTAAAAAAACATAAATTGGTTATTTACTTGTTTGGTAATTGAATTTTGCTTAAGGCTTCTAGGGGGTTACTAAACTTCAAAAATTTCCTTGTTAATCATTGAACTTTACAAAAGTTTCCCCATTAGTTAGCGAGTGATTGATGAGATTACATTTTGTAAAGTTTAGTGACTAACGGGGAAACTTTTGAAGTTCTCGGTGATGTATAAGATTATATTTGTAAAGTTAGTGATTCATGGGGAAACTTTTAAGTTCAATGACTTTTTGAAAACCATAAGTAAAGTTCAGTGACCAATCTAGTAATTAGGCTATCAAGAATATTCGACTTTGCCAAGGTTACATTTACTCATAATACTTTCTTAAATACATGCCATCCTAGGGTTTTTTAAGGGATTCTCCATAAATGTCTACGAGTTTATATGTTCCTGGCTTGATTACTTTAGTTGCAGTGTATGTCCCCTCCAACTTTGGGCCTAGCGACCTAAAGCCTATTTCCTTGTGATCAAAACTTTATTTAGCACTAAGTCCCCTACTTCGAAATTCTTTCTGCATACATTGTCAATAAAGTGTTTTCCAGTTTCCATTGATATATTGCGAACCTTATTTGGGAATCATTCCCTTTTTTTCCAAGAGATCCAAGCTCGTGCCATAGCTTCTTCATTATGTTCTTCATTATAGTTTAACTTTCTTGCCAAACTTAAATCAATTTATATTGGCACCATGGATTCGATGAATGTCTATGAATTCCCAATTATTTAAACATAGCTCTAAATTTCTTTCATTGGAATTGTGTGCCATCATCTGTTATAATAGAGTTTGTTACTCCATATCTACATATAATATTCTTCCATATGAGTTTGTAAGTATTAGCCTCTGTACTGCTCGCGAGGGGGGGTTTAGCTTCTACCCATTTTGTGACGTAATCTTCTGCCACAACCATGAATCATATTAGAACTTCCTCTAAGTAGTGGTCGCAGAAGATCGATTCTCCATTTTGCAAAGGGCTAAGGACTGCTATTAGTGGTTAATTCTTACATAGGGACACCTTTCGCATTTTTTGGGGAAATTTATAAATCTTTTCTCATGGTTGGATAGTAATAACCCTACTTCAAGGCTATGTGTGCCAAAAGAGAGCTCACTAGCATGATTCTACATATATCTCCGTACAGTTCTCTCATTACATATATAACCTCATCATCTCTTACACATCTAAGGAAGGGAAGTGTATACCCTCTCCTGAATAAAATAATGTCTTAAACTATGTATCTAGCTATTTTACCCACAATTTTCTTGCCTCCTTTTTATCTTTCAACTCTTCCCTCTTTGGACTAATTGATGGGTTTGACAATAATTATACTAGTACTGGTGCATGCTAATTATGATAGTGCATTGGCGTATCCATTTTCTTCTCTAGGGATCTGTGAGGGCTTAGACCTATTGAAATGTCATGACAAGTTTAAGGCTTGGATCAAGTATTGGGCCATCATTTTATCTTTGGCAGTGAACCTTCAATTGATTTGGTTTACCGTTAACTGTGAATCACTTTTTACTTCTATTTTTGGTCATATATCTCTTTGCCAAACATAAGCCAGCTAGCAAAGATTCAAATTGTGTTACATTATTTGTTGGCTTGAACATAAACCTTAAGGTGCAGTTCTGCTTATGTTTCTTTAGGCTTGATAGGATTACCACTGTCCCCAATGCCATTTTCTGTAGATGATCCATACACAAATAGTTTATAGGTTTCCTGTTTGGGTTCACTTTAAAGAATATGGACGTTTGACATTTCGAAAATGAAATATGTTGACGCTTGAACTTTGATCGCGGATTACCCTTTATCTTTTATTTCAAATTGTCTAAATTCTACCGATCAATCTCCTTGATACATCAGGCTTTTGTAGTACTTGTTTGAGTAGTAAATTCTTTAATACTTGGATATGTGACTTTGGAAATAGGGTTGCAATTTTCGCAATGCTACAACTAAGGCAAGAGCCAATTTTTCAATATCGGGATATCTAGTCTCAGCGCCTCGTACAGCTTTATTTACATAGTACACTAGTAATTGTTGTCACCTTTCTTCCCTTACCAAGACAAAGCTTACTAACATTTTAGAAACCGTCAGGTATAAGAATAGTTTTTCCTTATTTAGTTGTTTGGCAAGCAGTGGGGCTTTTCCTAGGTGCTCCTTTAAGGCCTAAAATGTATAATCACATTCTTCTGTCCATTCAAATCGTTTTTCTCCTTTTAACATTTGAAAGAATGGAGCATTTATCTGAGGCTCGTGAAACAAATCTACTTAAGTTCGTGACCCTTCTTATTAAACTCCGTACCTCTTTAGACTTTGTTGGGGCTCGCATTTCAATAAGGGCTCGGATTTTATCAGGGTCCATTTCAATGCCTCGTTAATTAACCTTAAAGCCTAAGAAATACTCGCACATAACTCCAAAAGCATTAGGGGATTGAGTTTCATCCAATATTTTTGTAGCATGCTAAAGGCTTCTTCTAGATGCTTTAATTGATTTTCTGCTTGGAGGCTTTTGACGAGCATATCATCAATACATACCTTTATTGTTTTGTCTATTTGATCTGCAAAACATTTGTTTACTAGCCTTTGATATATGGCATCAGCATTTTTCAGTCGAAACGAAATTACTTGTAACAATAGAGCATGTGGTCCATTACAAAGGTGGTGGTCCATATATGGGAATTTGGTTATGCCCAAAATGCGTCTTTAAAATTTAATAGCTCATGCCTTATGGTTGCATCCACCAGCTAATCATTTCGGGAGCGTAAAACTATCTTTAGGACATGGTTTATTTAGATCTGTAAAATCCTGGTAAGCTCGTTATTTTCTATTGTTCTTTGGCACTAATATTGTTGCATACCCAAACTGGATATTGACCTTCACAAATGGAACCATTTTCCATCAATCTATCAACTTCTCTCAACGTTTCATATTTTCGGTGCTCATTGGTCATCCTTTTGCACTCTATGTTTTAGTTTAGGAACGATTTTGGGAGTGACAATTCACTTTGGGAACTATGCCTACCATATCAACATGCTTCGAAGAAAACATATCAATGTTCGCTTTCAAGAGATTTTTTAATTAGCTTTTATGGGCTTGGCCAAATTTTTGCCAAATTTTAAAGTTTTAGTGACATACTCTACACTGGCGGGAAATTTTTTTTCCACCACTTCACAAATATAGTTCGTTATGAGATTTGAGTCATCAATTTTCTAATTTCATCTAGGGTTACTATTTTATACTATGCTATTACGTTCTCTTGGGCTAGCCTCTTTTAGATTATTGAGATGATCACCTCTCATGATTCACCAGCCATATCTTATAAACACTCGTCTTGTACTAGTTGAGACTTTAACACATAATTGATGGAAATGGGTTGTTATTCTTTCTTGTTCCATAGCAGGCTGCCCAAGAATTCCATCATTAATTGTTTTTCTCATCTAAAATGTAGATATTTATATATCCTCAGTATGTTCGGGGCTCCTCACCTGATTTTACTAATGGAATTATAAGGCTTCAACATGTGAACCCATGGATAATATGCTTGCATTTGATCGAAAATGCTTCGATACAGGACATTGTTAGAAAACAAATAAAATACCGAAATCACTCTGACACCAATTATTGTGAATCCGCCCAATTGATTGAAGAACGAGAAAATATGGACAATATGAAAATAATGGATCACAAAGAAAACAAGATTTATGTGAAAACCCAAATCCGAGAAAACTACGAGCAAAGACGGAGAACTCATTATAATCAATAGTAAAGAGTTACAAATGATATCTTTGGACCAATAACTAATTGGACAATTGGCTAATTCGAGTATGTGTTGTACACCACATATTTATAATCAAGAAATCCCTAATATACTTGGAGAACTAGTACATGAAAAATTTAATATAAGGTGAAGTCTCAATACAATGGATAAAATCAATAATGGAAAATTTGAGATGAAATAGGAGTCAAATTCCCATGGACTCCTTCAAAACATCTTCAAATCTACTATCAACTCCCACTACTCTTCAACTTCAACAAAATTCTCCAAACAAAACATTCCATCAAATTACTCCTCTTCTTCCATCATGCCCCTCCAAGCATACTCGACAACTATGAACAAATCTCAAGCCCTACTTACAAGCAAAACTATCTTGCATGCCAAACCTGCTTGAATTATCTTATTCATTACCAGCTCCAACCAAGTAACCAAACCTGCTCAAATCACCACGAGCACTTCCAACTCTACTTGAGTTGTTCAACCTGCTCGAATCATCATGAGCAGCATGATCAACAAGATCGCAACTAGCTCCGCCTGAGCTATTGGGAAGTTCTTCAATAGCATTGCTTGAATCACCACGAAGAACTCAATCACAACCAACTCTACCCGAGTTAGCTCTTATCAAACCTATGCTGCAACTATATCCAAAGTAGACCTTCTAAGATACATATAAGTGACCCTTAAATCGCTTCTCCTATAGCATCCAAACAAAAAATCTGTCATAACAAAAATTTTGTTGCGATCCAAAAGCAAAATGTTGAATTTTATAGTTGTCATCCTTGAAACAATTGACCTTATTCAAACATCTCTTTATTGACAAATTTGGGCCTCCCAAGAAACCTTGGCTCTAATACTACTTGTTATGAATTCGACCAAATAATTAAAGATAAGAATAATATGAGCAATATGAAAATAATGGATCACAATGAAAACAAGATTGACATGGAAACCCAAATCCGAGAAAATCATAAGCTGAGACAAAAAATTCATTACAATCAATAGTAAGGAGTTACAAAGAATCTCTTTGGAACAATAAATAACTGGACAATTAGTCAATTTCAATATGTGTTATGCACCACATATTTATAACCAAATCTCTAACATACTAGAAGAATTAATATATGAAGAGTTTAATATAAGATAAAGTCTCAATACAATGAGTAAAATCAATAATGGAGAATTTGAGATGAAATATGAGTCATATTCACATAAACTCCTTCAAGATATCTTCAAGCCTACTACCAACTCTCAATACTCATCCAACAGTATTTTCAATCAAATACTAAACAAGAATTCAGGTTACAACCTAATTCTAACAAACACTAATTGGATTTTTGGTGTATTTTGCTTGTATAATTATAGCCTCATCTTCAGATTTTATGAGCTGGTCCGTACATTTAACTAATCTAACTGAAGGAATTATAGATTTCAAATTACCTTAATTTTCTCTTATTTCCAAGGTTGAGCTATTGTCGATAGATCTACTCTTTCTTCATTTCCTCCTTGTTTGAGAATGGACAATAGTAGCCTTACTATTCCCTTCGAATTTTCTCTTATCTCTCTTAGGTTTCTCATTATGTCAACCTGTTGTTGGTGCCAGGATCTTTGTCAAAAAATTATTCACTAGATTCTAGTGCTTCTATTTAGGTAAAATCCAACTGTCTGACTCCTTAGCTCACAAAAATATTTCTTGCTAAAAATATTGAATTCTTGGTTATCTTTGCTCTAGTTTCTACAGACAATGCCAATTTGTTGACCTAAAAAATTAACAATAAACTCCTCTCAACTAGCCACTGTTTTCCCCTCTATATTTATTATTCAACAATCGAGAATATAAGCAATTTGGCATGTGGTACTTCATATACTTGCACATCAAACTCAATTATGTTCCTCATCGTTCCTACCATATATGACCTCAGTTGAAGTAATTTAATCAGCACAATAATGGAATGTTACTAGGTCATGGTGGAACTATGAGCTCTTTGACGGGTATATTATCTCCATCTACTTCAAGCAAATGTATACTTTGATTAGTTTTATAAATGTGCAACAGTTGGGAGGGGATAATACCCCTACCCATTACTACCATCCGATCGTATCGCATGGCCCTATTACATAGAAGGATGTTTCATTTTTATATCGCAAGTGTACGATATCGTAACAAGCAATATAGTGGACCTTTGAGCCGGATTATCATTCCCACGAGGACTATACTTTAGTCTTAATCTACTTTTTCTAACTCTTATTTGATGAAAGTAAACAAATAATGGGTGGTAATAGTTGTGAACTAACTAACTTGAATCAGTAGAAAGTATGAAAAGATTTCACACAATGATTTATCAAAGATTTGAATATGTAATGAACATTAGGGCAAAACAAATTCATCTAATGATCACTTCAATTCTTAATTCAAGATTCTAGCCTAATGTAGTGTTCAGTCGAATTCTTCTATGGTATTCAATTTACCCCTTTCGAGTTCTCATTGAGTCTATTTAACTAATTCAATTCTATATCTTTATGCGAATTACCCTTAGTTATAAACGAATTATGGTTCTAAGAATTCCTATAATGACCACAATAATTAGTATAGATATCTTTACACATTATACTACTTTACCAGGTTTTATTCTACGGTATAAATCTCAAACTCGCCTCTTGATTCGTAAGAGACTCACAAAATCATCAAATTATTGATTAGGTAATTTAATGCATTAAACTCATAATAAAACCAATACGTGAAAGAGTAAACCACTGAAATATTGGATTAAAGAATTATAGGTCTCAAAAGATTACATTGTTTGCCCTAATTCAAAGTTTAATTACACGTAATGTAAGAAGAAAAAAAAATTTCAATACATCACCGGATTATTGAAATAAAGATATGGAAAAAATAAACTCTTGCACCAAGGTCTTCTTCCACTTCCAATCTTTGCTTTGATCTTGAATCTCTTGATGTTTTTCTCCTTTGAATTATGCTCTTAATCTTGTATCTTTGTTTTCTCAATGTGTGAAATCCCCTATTTGTATCGTCTTTGGTCTATTTATAGTTTCTCACACGTCCTTGGTCAAATTGGAGTATTTTTGTGGGCTTCTCGTGGCCCAAACAACAAAACCTAAAAATTGATGGTCCAGTGCCACACGCCACGATTGTAGCCATGGTTATAAAAATCGATCTAGAACCCGTCGAATCGGACTATGGTCCTGTCTGAGTTACCTGATTTTTTAAATAAGCAAGCAACTCGAAAAAAATCCAACCGAACCACCGGGTTTTCTTTAAACCGCTTGCCCAAAATCAATTAACTCGCCCGATCCATATAAAATCCCTAAAAACTAACAGGCAAAACCTAATTCTCTCACTCGGTTGAATTCTCTACGGTAGAACCCCAGATTCCCTCATCCATCGCTCGCAATTCAACTCCCAAGAATCCAAAACTCTAATTTCAAGTTTATTAGATGGAAGAAGAAGATGTAAGTCCCAAATTTGAGATTTTTTTTTTTTTGTTATTTTCTCTTTTTTGGTCGATTATGGTATGTGATTTTGTTTCTAAGCACTATTTAGATTTTTCATTCGTGCAATCAAAAAGAGATTGAGCTAGAGCACTCTATGATTTTTCCTTCGTACAATCAGTTATACTATTGATTTCTTTTTAAAGTTTTCTTATGGATTTTTAAGATGGATTATGGTTTATTATAAGCATGATTTTGTACTTCTTATTCTTTTGAATAATTTTATTGGTTTGTCATTGAGGCCTGTACATCGCCTCATAGATAAAATCTCGACTGAGCATTTTAAACATTGATTTTTCATGCTTTAGTAACTCAAATTGTATATCTTATACAAAAAGTGTTAATACTATTAGAGTGCAAGCAAAGCTTTGTTGTTCCTTCTATTCTGCTACTTCAGGGGATCAGCTGTAAAAACATATTGTTTACATTGTTACAAACATAAGTATAATTTTCTTCTAAGATAGTATGTTCTTTCCAGATTAAGGCGTCGAACTGTAGAATTTGGTTTTATACTTAGCACTTTGATCCGTTTAACTGGAAGCAATGAAATTGGGGTGAATTTCTTAAATGGGGAAGTACCTCGTGTAAGGGATAGAACCGAGTTTGTGTTTTCTTCCGTGGATTGAGACAAAATTTGTTGGTAGCTGCAAGGAGTTGTTGTGAATAAAAGGTAGATGCATGAATGGACGACATTGGATTTTCAACATATGCCATTGACTGAATTTACTATTAACTAGACTCTTGTTGTAGGTGATGGAGGTTGGCTTCTTCGTGCACGGATTTCAATAATTTTTGGCACTAGATATAATAAATAGGATTAACTAGACTCTTCTAAAGGATTGTTTAGTAACAATATAGGAAACATTTATATTGTTTCTACTTCAGTAGTATATTACAATTTTGTTAAGTTATTATGAATTTGAGAAATGAGAACTTATTATTTAATCTATTTTATGCTTTTTTGTTAGTTATACCGTTGATTTCATTTTAAAGTTTTCTTATGGATTTTAAGGATTTTTCATGTAGTAAACTGAATTTATCTAAAATTTCTATTCTATTTTTGATTTTTCATGTTTTTTATGTAATATGGATATTCAATTTTTGATTGGCGAATTTGAACTTCAACATAATTTGTGGCTTTGGGCAGTTCATTGATGATATTAGTGCACCACATTCTTCTCCACCAAAAATTCAAGCTAGAGAAAAAACAGATTTAGCATAGGGTCATTGTAAACAGATTCTTGAAATTGGTACTAATGGAAATAAAAAGAAATTGGTTTGCTTGTATTGTAGAAAGACTTTTACTGAAGGTGGTATAATCGTGTCAAACAACACTTGGCGGGGTTAAGAGGTGAAGTGGATTCGTGTCGTAAAGTATCTCCTAATGTAAGATTCAAAATGAAAGAAAACTTAGACAACTTTGCTGCAAAGAAACGCAAAACTCAAGAAGTTCTTCACGAGTGTAATCCACATAGTTCCTATTATAGGGAACGAGAAGAGCAAATGTAAAGGGATTTGCATAATAATTATGTTCACGAAATCATCCCCCTAGTTCTAACGGTAAGGGTTTAGTTGTGGATAAAAGTGAGAGAAAATGAGTGGGAGCTAAAATTTTAAAAGAACAAAAAGGAATTGGTTCGTACTTCATGCCAATAACAAGACCTGGTAACCAACCTACTATTAAAAGTGTTCTTCATAGTAAAGAAGCTATAGAAAAAATGTGATCTTACCATATCGAAATGGATGATTAATTCATGCATTCCTTTCAATGCTGTAAATTTTGTGTATTATCAGCAAAGTATAGATGCCATAGCTAGTATAGGTCCCGGCTATAAAGGTCCAAAGTCTTCGTGGTTATTTGTTGGCTAGAAATGTCAAGGAGGTAGAGAATTATGTTGATAGCTATCATTCAACTTGGAAGACGACTGGTTGTACAATTATGGCAGATGGTTGGACAGATCAATGTAGAAGAACTCTAATTAATTTTCTAGTTTATTATCCAAAAGGTACAGTATTCTTAAAATCTGTAGATGCTTCAGATGAATCAAAAACTGCAGATATTTTATATAAGTTGTTTTGAGATATTGTATTATTTGTGGGTTCAGGATATGTGGTCCATATGGTGACAAACAATGCTGCAAATTACGTTGCCACTGGTAGGTTATTGGAGCGAGAGTTTCAAACATTATTTTGGTCTCCATGTGCAGCCCATTGCATAAATCTAATGTTTGATGATATTGGAAAACTGGATGAAGTTATAATGTCGTAGTTGAAGCATCAAAAATCACAAAATATATACATAACCATTGCTACCCTTTGCATTTGATGAGGAAATTTACTGGAGGAAAAGAAATAATTTGACCTGCTCCTACTCTTTTTGCCACTAACTTTATAACTTTACAAAGCATACTAGTCCAAAAAGATTCATTACGAACAATGGTGACATCTAGAGAATGGACATTATCAGCATATGCTAAGGAAAGCAAAGGGAAAAGATTTGTTGATAATGTACTCGATTTCGTGTTTTGGAAAGAGTGTGCTACTATTGTGCGACTTACTGAACCCTTAGTTCTTGTTTTATGAATTGTTGATAATGATGAAAAGCCTTCAATAGGCTACTTCTATGAAGCTATTCAAGTTGCAAAATATGAAATGGAACGTAGATTTCAACAAAGGAAGGCTAGAATTACTCATTATCTGCAAATTATTCAAAATCGATGGGATGGTCAGTTGCGTAAGAATCTTCATGCTATTGGATATTGATCAAACCGTTCTTTCCAATATAATAATCCAAATATGGAAAATCATAAACATACTATTTCCGGACTGTTAGATGTAATTGAGAGATATGCTTATAATCAACCTGATTTAAGGAGCAAATTGACTAGTGAAATGAGATTATTTAGGCAAGCGCATGGTGACTTTGGACGTTGATCTGCTGTAGCTGATCGCCATAGAATGGCTCCAGGTAAAACAAATATTGTATTATATTTTTTGTTGTATTATTCAGTTTAAATTTCAGTGTATATAACATACATCTATTATTTTATACAGATGGATGGTGGATGTGTTACGGTAGCAGTGCACCAAACCTACAAACACTTCCAATTCGAGTCCTAAGTCAAACATGCAATTCTTTAGGCTGTGAGAGGAATTGGAATATGTTTGAACATATCCATTCTAAAAAGCGGAATAGACTCGAGCACCAAAGACTTAATGATCTTATTTATGTCCACTACAATTTAAGATTACAACAACAGTTGTATTATTTAAATAGAAGTTTTTCATCCTTTTATGATTTATTGGATTCTTAGACTTGATTTTCTTTTACAAATTTTGTATTTGATTATTTCACTTGAATAAAAAACATTATTTAGGAATCACTTCAAGAGTCAAAATTATAATCCTATCGACTTTAAAAGGTTTGGCAATTATGACAATTGGGTATTAAAGGAGGACCCACCGAATCTAGTAGATGATGAGTTGGAGACATTTCGCCGTGATTTAGGACTATGTACTGCGGAGAATGGTAAAAATGATGGTAATTGTTCAAC
>CAIGRL010249660.1:0-15357 GCA_903798325.1 Fraxinus xanthoxyloides
AAAAACTTAAAATTGAAATTAACTTTAAATGGGTTGAGTATTATATTTCCCATACCCGCTCTGTACCCACTTCGGATTAATGACCATCGCCCCATTTACCCGGTTAGACGGGTAATCCCTGCCTCATTCGGGGCGGGGTTCCTAAAGATATCGGGTTGAACGAGTTTTTTTTGCCATCCCTAATTTTTCAAACAAAAAAAATTACTATCAAACATGAGGCTTAATTAACGGTATTTTATAATGAATAATCCTACTTGTAAATAAGGAGTTTCATAAAGTTTTACAGATTGATAGTGTTTCAATAAGATAGTGAAAATGTTTTTTTTTTATTTAATTGAAAAAATTATAATCCAATCCTGGGCGTGTTCGGTAGAGATTAAAATCAGATTAAAATTAAAAAATTAGTCGTTATTGTTGACTTTTATTAGACGGGTGAGACCCAATAACAACTATATTTTCAATTTTAATCACTTCCAAACACGCTCCATATCTAATCGTATCATATCAAATGTATGCACACCAATATGTGACTGTGATCTAGATTTAACACAATTTGTAAGTGGTTTATAATAGGGTGAAACATAATTCTAAGAAGGTGTTTGGTAGAGATTAAATTCGGATTAAAATTGAAAAACATCATTGACTTTTATTAGACGAGTGAGACCCAAAAACGACTATATTTTCCATTTTAATAGAATTTTAAGCACGACGAACACACCCTAAATTCCAAAAAAGATTAGACTATATATATATATATATATATATATATAAAGTTAAGGGTGTGTTCGGTAGAGATTAAATTCGGATTAAAATTGAAAAACTATGCGTTATTGTTGATTTTTATTAGANATCAAATGTATGCACACCAATATGTGACTGTGATCTAGATTTAACACAATTTGTAAGTGGTTTATAATAGGGTGAAACATAATTCTAAGAAGGTGTTTGGTAGAGATTAAATTCGGATTAAAATTGAAAACTAGCAGTTATGATTAACTTTTATTAGATGGGTAGGGTCCAATAACGATTATATTTTCAATTTTAATTGAATTTGAAGTCCTAAATTTTATTTTGGAGGGAAAGATAACGCTTTCAAAATCACTCAGGAGATAAATGAAAAACGGAAGAAAAACTCTCCCTTTCTTCTACATTCACAAAACAAATGGCTGAAACCTTGAGCCCGAACCCTAAGCAGAGGGGACCCTTCTCTCCCTCAAGCCCATTCTTCTTGGGCTCCAATGATGACAAACTTGAACGCGCTCAGGCACGCGCCGCTCGGGCGGCCGCCGTGCGCCGGAAACCTGCCGCCCCTACGACAGCCACTTCTCCCAAAGCGGATCCATTGCTTGGAAAAGAACAGATCCTCGAATTGTTTCAGAACTGCATCAAACTTGCCAGCGAAAACGTTTTCCCTCTTTTTTATTTTATTATTTTTTGTAACTTTTGAGAAATTTGATCACGAGTTGGTTTACGATATTTATGGATTTGCAGAAAATTAACCAGAAGAACACGTGGGAGCTGAATTTGATAGATCATCTTTACGAGATTATTAGAGTCGACGAAGAGAACGATGTGGAAACCAATTTTCAGAAGGTGTGTGTGTGTTTTTTTTGATTAAATTTAATGTTCAATTTATTTTGTCCCATCACACTTCAAATATCTGTTGACTATGAAGGAATACACGTCTTGCATTTTCGAGAGAAGTGGTTTTGGTCCGAATATGTGCTGGATTTTGGTCTGTTACACGTGCGTCTGGAGTAAATTCCTTTCTTTTTCTTTCTATTCTTTTGTCAATGGAATCATTTCTTGTTAGTAATCTTAATTCTATCTTTCAAGCAATGGCTTCTTCAAGCTAGCTTCGTAAAAGCCTGGCAAAAAAGGATTGTTTTATAGGAAAAATGTGAATTTTCAAATATGCATGCTTCCTCCAAGTTAGTATAAAAGTGAGTATAGAAACAGTGGCTTTTATATTGCTCAACACATTTATTATTTTGTGGGTATGTTGTACACACACAAGTAGACACTATATAAACGGCATACATATCTATATAGTATTTATGGTTTTATTTTAGGCAAGTTGCACCCTTGAAGCTGGAGTTAAGATTTATTCAATGAGGGTGGATTCAGTTCATTCAGAAGCATATAAAGTTCTTGGAGGAATTAATCGTGTTGGGCAAGAGGATGAACAAGGTTAACTTTGTCTAGGCTTCGTTTTCATTTGTATTCTAATATATATTTTTGTTATTGCATATATGAATTAACTTGCTTATAATTTTACATGTGAAGAATTGGAATGATCAATGATGTATTTTGATGTTATCCAACTTACTTTGTGAATATGATATTTATGAATGTCAAGGTATAACTTAGTGTTAACTCAATTTCTACACTGGAGTTTTTGCGAAAATATTTTTTTTCTCCTTTCCTTTTAGGTACCATGGACAGGAGGATACTAAAATTTCAACATTCTTTTGTCTATTGGATGTCTTTTTGTTTCTGTTCATCTACCTTTGATTTTTTAATGTTATGTATTCTCCAGTTAATGGGAACTAAGCTCATAACAGGTATAGTTTGAAAGTTGGGTTGATAAATCCAAACAAACGAAAAAACTGTAGTGATTTGACTAAAGTATGCCAAATTTTAGCGGCCATGATACTGAAGCATCACATTCTGTGAGGTTTGGAGCGGGCTAATTGAAACTATCAATAAGTCAGTCAGTTGAAAACATATAAAAGTTTCATTCGTAATTAGATTTGATAAAGTTAAGTGGACTCTGTGACCTCTGCCCTTCTATTTTTCCTGGTCTAGAACTAGTTTTTTATCCTACAAACTGAAATTCTTCACCTTCATGGCTTTTTATGTTATCTTTCTTGGTTAGGATAAATATAAAGAACATACTCTCACCGATTTACAACTACCCTTTGTGCCTAACCGAAGTACTACTTCCAGTCACTACGACATAGCTATTTCTTTCTTTTTGTTAAGTTTCCAAGTCATTGACAGTGGTCTAGCAAGGACAGTTGCCTGGGAATGAACAATCCCCAATTACATTCTGGATATGCTTCACAAAAATTGTTTTCAGTCTTGTCAGTTCTATCTTTGCCGTGCATTGAAGTTTATTAACTATGCCAGATAATTTCGTGGAGAACGCCAATATCGATAATGCGCAAGAGGAAGGCCAGTCAAAGAAAGAGCGAGAAAGAAAGGTAAGTGTCATAAAATATATCATGAAGTTGGTATCTTAACTGATTAGGAATTGAAAAAAGGTTGGACACTAATGTAGCTAAAGTAAACACCTGCAGTTGTCACCATTGTCCACACTGGAGACATCTTTTGAGGCTCTAAATGTGAAGAAGTTTGATGGTAAGCGCATCTAAAAGGGTTTTTGATATGAATGGATATTAACTGGATTTTTGCTTGAATTATTTCTGGTTTGCTCTCTCTTTCTCTACTTTTGCCCTCACGTGTGCATGGTTGCATTGATTTTATGTCTTGACAAGTTTCTGCATTCTGTAGTTTCCTTTGAAATTGATATCTTCATCACTTTTATCCCTTTTTTATTTTTTTATTTTTCCTCTCTAGGCATTTATTCACCTCTCTCCCTTTCTCTCTCCATCTATGTTCATAGTTGCATTTGTGGTGGATCCTCTCTACCATCAGACATCTGCACAGTTCGATGAAGGTGGGGCGAAGGGTCTTTTGCTGAACAATCTTGGAGTGTATGGTAACTGCCGAGTGTTATTTGATTCTCTGGAAGTACCTGGGACGTGTTCGTCTTCTGAGGCTCAAAGTGATGGAGCTGAGGCAATTGATATATCTTTTGCTAGAGGTATAGTAGCTTCTGTGATATATCTTGGTTCTGCTTTATGTCATATATCTTATGCTTCTTTTTATTTTATTTTTGTTCAGAATGCATTGAACAAATGGTATTGGATATGCCTAAGAAGCATGAAATATCACCCAGTCTTAGGGCTATATTCGATGTATTTGACGAAGACAAGCAAAAACCATCTGAATCATTTTCTTCTGGCCAAAGTTGTTCTGCGCAAGTTTTCCAAACTGCTGATAGTAATCATGAGGAAGATAATGATGCATTTGAGAGTTTTGGAACTTGGGGCTTTGATCAAGATGAACAAGCAAGTGTGTTAGACGAAGGATCTTATGATCAAGATCAAATTTTTCCAAGCCAACTGGAGGTTCAGCATATGTTTTAAGTGATCCTTCTAATGGAACGAAATATCGTAACTGCTAATATTTGTGGTAAATAATTGCAGGATAATAAACGTTTTAATTTTGATGACCTTGACGAGGATAATAGTTTTGAGAAAGTCGACGCCTATTTGTTTTCAAGTTTGGGATTTGCGTCAAAAAAAAATGCCTGGGCGGGTCCAGATCATTGGAAGTATCAGAAGGGTAAAGGTAACCTTCAGTAGGCTTTTCAATCAATAACATAAATGTTTTTTTCCCCTGTTCGTTTGGCATTTAATAGACTTCTTTTACAGATTCTGAAGATCCAGCAAAGGATAATGACTTACCAAAGACCAAAAAAGCAAAAAACAGAAAAGCAGAATCTGACATTGAGCTGTCAAATGCCTTGGACAATGATGTATCGGATATCTTTGCTCCTCCAAAGAATCCCAAGTCACTATTCCTGCCAACAAATAGAGCACCGTGTAACACTAAACTCCCAGAAGATTGCCATTACCAACCGGAGAATCTTGTGAAGCTATTTCTGTTACCTCATGTTACGGTAAACTTCAACAGTCCCTCCCAATCTTCCCTTCATGAAGAAAAGTGGAAGCCTATAAGTTAGTGGCGAAAACAGACAGATATATCTTGCTGGAACTTTAGTTTCTCTCCGTGTGGTCACGAGAATTCAATCTTGGGTTATATATTCATTTTTTTGTATTTCGTTATTTCAGTGCATCGGAAGGAGAGGAAGCAAGACAACAGGTGACAATGACTTCTATGAATCTATATTATACAATCACATACATTGGACATTTGGGCTGCTCTAATGTTAAGCTGTATTCCCAGTTGCAGAGATTCAGCATGTTGATAATATTTAAAATTTTGTTTCAGTATCTCTAATTAGAAAGAATAGGGAAATGCTGTAACATACACACTTACATGCAGAGTAACAATTGCTAAACGAGCGTTGTTTAATTGATTGATAAAACAGCTGCACCATGACAAAGTAATAAATTGGCGTTATTGCTAAATTAAAGCCACAAAGGTTCCCAAAAAATGTATTATGATTATCTTTCCTTGGTTTGCTCTTATACTGGATCTAAATATTTCTAAAAATTCTACAATTTTAGCTCCAAACAGAAAATTAGAAATCTTAAACCAAAACGATGGACCCTGGAAAGTGAACTTTTCAAGCCCAAAATTCAATGATTGGACTGAGATCGATGATGAATTTGTGAAGTTAATATATTGGCAATTCATTTGTCTTGAGAGGAAAAATTTCAAGCTTTGACTTTGTTAACATTTATCAAGAAGTTTGCCGTTCAAAAGGCTAACCCCTGTATCTTTATACACAAAACAGAAGCTAAATGTCACATTATTTTGGTGACTGCTAAGTGAATCATATTTGATTACCTTTTAATATTTCTCCCTTTCCTCTCTACATGGCTTTGTATCTCACCTCATTTTATAAGGAGTGTTACAACTTACGATTTTCGTTATTTATTTGTATTTTTCCCTTTGTACGCTAATGCACATCTTCATCTCGTCTTATCAAGAATCAATCCAAATTAGTTCCCTTCGGAGACTAGTGCTAACCCTTTGTCGTGGTTAGATGAAGTAAGTCAACAAAGAGATGACTATGGAGAAATGCCATCATGGGATGATGAAGGTGGTTTTGGAGGCACATTGGATGATGGAATTTCTTATAGTGATGTTGATGAGTCAAGCACTTTGGTCTCTCAACCTCGACAGGTTAGCATCCTTGTCCCGTAGTTACTATAATTTTACGATGTTGTCGGCACTAAAATATTTAATGTCCCGTATATTTGTTATAGTGCATACAATATTCTACCGGTGAATAAAATTACATTTTCCTGAATATATCAACAAAAAATTCAATTTATTTGTGTCAACTTACATGCCCACATTTCTATAGATCATAAAAATATATCATCCATATAATTCTTACAATATACAATCTATCTATCTATCTACACACACACACGTGACACTTGATAAAAGATGTTAAATTTTTCAATGCAAAGTTTTGAGGTGCTATAATCTCTGAAGCCTCAAGCCCTACGGAAAGGATGTTAGCCAAGCCTATGTTTTCTACACTTTCCATGTTAGTTTGCCATTTTATAGATAGGAGCCCTTCTCTGATAGAAATTCCTCATGTAAGGCATTAATAGCATCTCGAGAAAAAGCTGGTGTTTAATTTTTTTTAGATACATATGTACTGTTTTTGATATTCTCAATCTATTTTATTATTGATTGGATACATTTTTCTTCTACTCTACTTAGCATTCATTCAAGAGCATTTGTTGAATTATTCAATTTGTAAACTGAGAAGCTCATCTCTAAAACTTCTGAATGCTACTAATTCAGTTTTCTTTAGGCTTAAGCTTTGATTTTTTAAATATTAGATGGCGGCCTTTTGCTTGGAGTATAGATTAAGTTAATCCAGAATTGTTCATGGTTCATTTCGGTTTTCTTTTCTCCTATAGGACCAGTCTGACCAATGTTAACAACAGCAGGGAAGAGTGGGGTACATGCCATGAACCAAAGAGGGAAAAGTAAAAGAGTCGAGCGATTACTTAACCTATGCACCTGCATCCCATCAAAAATCTTTCTCCACACCAGATGAAATATCTTTATTCTAAAGAAATATGGGTAACCGGTATTTTTTCTACCTTCTTATGGTATCGTATGTGGGACACAAACAACCATCTGAACCAAACAGCTACAGTTGGGATATAGATTTTTCTAGGGTACGTCTTTTCCTTGAAACAATCTTATCAATACTAAACAGTTCAAATGTTTATAATTTGCGGGAAATTGGACCTGCTCAACTTTGGTTTTTGTACTGGGAAGGTGTTTGTTAATCATGAAACCACAAAGCGTAAATGAAGTATTAGTTCAAAAGTAGAACTAGAAAGACACTGTTTTTGCATCTTAGGTGTTACTAAAATGAAGAAACCTTTCCTCAGGAAATACACGACTCAGAGAATCTGTATCACTAATAACTTAATCCTTCTTCAAAAGTCATCTTATCATTAGAGGGTAGAGATGCGAATATGTGGAGCAAAACTACTATTTTCTTTTGGACAATGAGAAATATAAATCCTTATTCTCAAATTCTAGTCATTGTATGTAAGGATTTAATGATAATCATGGATCTAATGTTTCATTGCCTCTGTCTCCTTTTTCTTCTGAGTAACTAAATATGATTTTACCCACGTGGCAAATCACTTACTGGACGAGACAAAATCTGTTAAAGAGCCTGCATCATGGATGTTGCACTTCTAAAGTAACCTGTTACAAATTTTTGCAATTCTAAATAATTTTTAGTTAATGAGTTATATTTTCAAAATCAATTACTGCCTAGTTTGCTTGAAATTATGTTGCAGTCAGTGTTTACTTTTCATCTCCTTGTCTGGATGAACAGATTAGTAAGATTGACGTTCAGTTTGATAAAACATCTAAACAAGTTGATGTTCACTCACTCAAGGAAACCCTGTGGGACCATATACAGAAATTCAATGAAACTTCAATTCTGGTAAGTCCAAGTTCTTGTGAAGGCCCGATTTTACTTCCTTGATAATTGAGCTCTATATAGGTTCAAATTGAGTAGTTGATAACCAATTGCATGTTCAGTATACATGATTTTTTTTTCTCGGTTATTAACTTATGTTCAAAACATAATAACAAACTTCTTTGATTTGTAATGACGAAAACTTTAGATGAGTTGGTTTTTAATAAGATAACAAAGTAGAGAAATCTATGTGCAAGTGGGGAGATGCTTGGAAGTAATCATTGAACAATTGCTACATAATATATCACCCAATAGTCAAATCCTTGGAAGCTCTCTACTACTATAATTCATTAACAATCGTATATATAAATTTATGTACATCTATGAACAAAATTCAGCTTTCCCTTCTACCGAAATTCTTATTTTGTATTATCTTTATTTCATTCCTTATCAAACTGGTTTATGAAAATTTCAGCTGTACATGTTAATGAATTAAAATCAAAGAGAATGGTTGCTTTGTACGATGCCTGCTTAGATGTACTAAGCATCTCACTGCAAGGTAGTCTATGGATTTTGGCTGTATATGTTGAAGCTTAGTTGTTCTCACGTAAAGACAAACTCTACTAATAAGTTATGAACTGGATGTTCCCATGTGAATAATACTACACAGGAAGCCATATAGAGCATGGTGGTTTGTTTAGGGTAAAGATGCGAACTTTGGAACATGGAAATGTCACAAACAATTATTGCTTGTTTCTTTGGAATAAAGGTAAAAACAATAAAAAAATCATTGGAGGAAGCTCATCATGAAAGTGTAGAATCTTAAGCAATTTGCCATGGTTTGGAAATGAGTTTGTAGTTGGACAAGAACATATTTGTTACTTACATATTGTTCAATTGAAAAGTAATTTCTAATGGCTCTCTCTCTCTCTCTCCCCTATTGCTCCCTTGGTGCGCTTGTGAGTTTTTATAGGTATGGGGGCATGATTTGGGCGTGCCTGCTATTGTACTTTACCATTATGTAAATTGAAGGTCTAATTATGGTCTATTCCATATATCATGGGGGAAATGCAGGAAGAAACAGTGTCTTTCAGGCAAGTCTTAGCCAATTTCCCAGATGAATGCAAAGAAGCAGCAGCAGCATCTGTTAATGACATATCTCCACATTTGTGCTTCATATGCCTACTGCATCTAGCTAATGAACACGGATTGTCAATTCATGGCTGTCCCAGCTTGGATGATCTCACCATACAACTTAAATGACATACTATAATGTCTATCAAGTTTATATACGAAATTAAGGTAGATAAATTTGAAATAGTCCAGATGATAGAGACATTGATCTCTTCATTTGTAATGTGCTTCTAAAGTTGTTAATACATAGATTCGATCAGAGCTCTTGGTTGTTTCGGTGATGCATCCTTACACTGCAACTTTTGTGTTTTAGAAATTTGAGGAAAAGATGAATTTTCTTCATTTAACAATGATCATTTGAAATTATGCTGTTTTCATTTTCTTTGTTTTTTCCCATTATCTTGTTAAAAGTGATATGTTGTTATTGCTTATTGGTGAAGCATTTATCATTGAATAATTCTAGGAAATTGTCTATTTTGTTTTTATATTTTTAACACGTGCAGACCTGTGCAGACCTGACCCATATTTATTATTTGTACCGACTGAGCAATGCAATTTTGACACTTAAGTCGTGTCTTTTTTATGCATTTAGTTATTAAAGTCCAATTGTTTAGGAAAAATAACGCCAAGAGGTTCCGGTTCCCAATCTTGGATCACCAAACTTCAAAATGGAGCATTTAAGTACCACATCTTTCATTTTAATATCTCTTGGAAGAGAGTTTTCCCGAAGACGATTTTACCACTACCATTAATTAAGGAATCAAATTTATATTAAAAAGATGGCTCTACCCTTGTTTTTAATAAACAACAAATTAAATGGAAAAACAACTAGGATAAAGAAAAAAAAAGAGAAATATTCATCTTGTTCAGAAACTTATTCCCTACCCTTTCACTAAACCATTCCCACTTCGGGGTCGTTTAACAAAGTTTTTTCATAAATTTGGATAAAAAAAAGAGTAAATATGTAATTAAAAATGCCTAAAAGTTGTGATTTTCATCAAATATGTGATTAAAATTTAATTTTAACCTTATAGTTTTTCAGACAATCACAAAATAACTATCACATCTCATATTAATTGACGCGGCACAAATTTTTAAAACAAGAATAACATTTTTTTTTATCTAATTTCACTGATTCTGTTAAATTCTAAGAAAAGATGAATCCTGATATTTTATAAGATTGCATGAAAAGCTTATAAAATCCATTTTCATCCAGACCAGCACGACGAAGAGCTATAATTTCAGTTTGCATTCTATTGTCAAATGGTGGTAGATTTGAGGTGATTTGATGAAGGGGTGGGTTATATGTTGGTAAAGAAGATGAATCATTTTCTCTTTTCGTTTGGAGATGTAAATGCTCTATTTTGAAGTTTGGGGATCTAAGTGTAGTATCCATTAAAGAATGGGGGGGACGAACTTCAACTATTTTCCCAACAGTTATGATATCCTTGCAGATCTGATCTGAGTCGTTTGGCTGTTACTGCAGCTGCTGACTTTGTAGTAAATTAGATAAGGAAAATAATGACAATTAAACATGGACTGAGATTTTTTTATTTTAGTCAAGCAAAATGTCCTGATTGAGTATGACAACCGTCGGTTGGGACGGAGCTGTCATTATCATCTCGATTTCATTGGAAATTTTCGAGGAGAGAGATTCGATTGGATTGCATTGAATCGAATCGAATCGAATCGAATCGAATCGCACCGCACCACAAAGATAAAAAAGTAAATTCCGTTTATTGTCCTATTTAATTTATTTTAAATATTATAATTATATTTAAATATATTTTAAATTAAAAAATAAAATAAAACAAAACAATTGATGACGAGTTTGAGAAATGCAAAAGGGGTCACGAATCACGATCCCATCCACGCCTCGATTATTATTACATTGCTGCCATAATTTTTACATATCTATTATTCTTTCTTTATTTTGCTATTGTTCAATAAAAAATTGTCAAGTGTCATTTGTATGAGTTCTGACACCACTTTTTCTGTGCAAATAACAACTCTCTTATTATTAGGGGCCAGAGATTCTCCGCTCCATTTGAGTTGGGATTATGTTGGGCGGATCGAAGGTCGGAAACTTTGCAATCACTAGTTCTCATAGGGACAAAAGTTTCATTTTGAGACCCTAGTTATATATATATTATTTAAAATTCATAACTTTTCAATCGAATATTCATCGACTTTAATCAAACTCTACCCAGCAAAACCTAATTTTTATATTAATTCTTCAACTGATTAAGAGCCGTTTAGTACGGTTTAAAATCCAATTAAAATTGAAAATATGATCGTTATTGGGTCCCACCCGTTTAATAAAAATCAACAATAACGACTATATTTTCAATTTTAATCTGATTTTAATTTTTACCAAACAACCTTTAAACTTTAATTTTAGGTTGAGGACAGTTAAGATCTCTGGTGGAATTATTTATGCATAGTTTTTTGAGTTAAGCGCGTAAAAGTGGGCAGCAGTCACGCAAACGCTGTCTCAACTCTGTAACACTGAACTGAAAACTCATTGTGTTTACAAAAGGGAAGCTCACATCGTAATCGTATGCACAACCAGATCTAAACCAAGCATCTTCCAATCTCTTTCAACAAAAACAAAAGCAAAAGTTACAAGGAGAAAAGAAGGATAAAGAGTATAGGAGTTTGTGCTTCCTTTTCTTTTCATATTTGAACGAACCCAGTTTCTGTTCTTCCAGTAAAACAGGGAAAAAACACATATAATTTGGGAAGAGAAAATGACAAGTGTTGTTATACTGGCTGTGACGGTATTAATGCTTCTGAGTTTCACTAACGGGGAAGACCCATATAGATTCTTTACGTGGAATGTTAGTTATGGTGATATTTACCCTCTTGGCGTTAAGCAACAGGTGATTTTATTTGCTATCTTCTTCTCTGTTTTTCACATTATTTTGAGAAAGTAACACTGAAATGTGTATGTATGGCAGGGAATATTGATTAATGGTCAGTTTCCAGGGCCACAGATTGAGACTGTCACTAATGAGAATTTAATTGTCAGTGTCTTCAATAGCTTGGATGAACCTTTTCTACTCTCTTGGTGAGTCACTCCTCTTAATGTTTACGTTAAATTTTTGTGGGTTAAAATTGAAATTTCTTGAAATTGTGTATTATTGGCCGCCTGGCTAGATTTCACTCTGTTTGAACGTTCTTGATTGTGGCTGAGGTGGGAATTCATTGCGGAAGTATGGTTTTTACTGCATAAAGTGTTTAGGTGCAATCATTTTGATATTGAATAACATGCCCATTAGAAAGAATTTTGGAATGATTCTTCAAGATCTACTGTTCTTACTTATTGCTGTTATATGTGAAGCCGTAAATCCAATTACGTGATCAATAATAAGCAAATGTATGGATAAATATTTACAGTAGTTCAACCTCAATAGATCATTTTACCGGTCGAGTGGGTAAGTGAACAATACGATTATACTCCACGTAGTATAAGATAGTGGGATCAGATCTACTTTAGTATGGTACCGTTTACTATATAATATTAGTCCTGCATTAAAGACATTCTTTGGATCTTTAACCTTCATACTGAAATCTCTAGTTTCTGTGTTCTTGAATTCACTAGCTGACTGAATAGTCTATGTAACTTGGTAAAATGGTCACTGCTAAAGAAGAGATTCTAGTGCGGCTTCCTCGTTCAACTTCAGTTCGAGCAAATTCCAATTATGGCAGCCCTTGAGGAGTATACATATTTCACCTTGTCTAACTGTCTTTTCAGCATACAAGTAATGCCTAGCGGAGTTGCGGTGAAGAAATCTAGTGACTTGATTTCTTATCATTAAGAGTAGGAATTTAGTATATATCTGCTGCCACTCTCATGCTAATCTATTCATATGAGAATTTATATTATGATTTGACAGTCAATAGAGGTTTCATTATCGTTAATGGAGAATTATACATCAAAAATCAAGAAATGGTTAAACTAAAATAAAGAGGAAAATTTGAGGGAAGTGTTCTACCCAACTCACGTTTGAGTCTATTAGTACATGTTTCTTATCCCTCATTATCCAAACCCTCCCTAGTAAAATAATATTTGAACCAAATGTGAATGGTAATACATTAATGTATTTATTTGGTATGATGTGAAATTCACTAAGAAACATTGGGGACTTTTAAAGCACATTATCAAAGATATTTAACACTAACGAGTTTTTTTTCTCTCGGTAAGGAACGGCATACAACAGAGAAGGAACTCTTGGCAGGACGGAGTCTATGGCACGAACTGTCCTATCCCACCTGGACAGAATTTTACTTACATTCTTCAAGTCAAAGATCAAATCGGTAGCTTTTTCTATTTCCCGTCACTGGCCTTTCACAAGGCTGCTGGAGGATTTGGTGGCATAAAAATCTTCAGCCGTTCTGTGATACCCGTTCCTTTCCCTCCACCTGCTGGAGATTACACCATTCTAGCTGGTGACTGGTTCAGGCAAAACCACACAGTAATTAGTTTTGAATGAGCACTCCTTTTAATGTATAAACTTAGTTACAAAATGGCCTATTACCATGTATGCTAAATACCACATTTTGCAGGGTTTGAAAGCAAATCTAGATAATGGACTTAATCTTCCCTTCCCTGATGGACTTCTCATAAATGGTCGTGGATCAAACGGCAATACATTTACAGTGGATCAAGGTAATATATAACAAAAGCCCTTACGGTTAACTTTCACATTTATGCAAGTATTGCTTCATAATCTCATGCGATCTAAAATTGTTGGCCAGGCAAGACTTACAGATTTCGCATATCAAATGTCGGGCTCACAACATCTATCAATTTCCGAATCCAGGGTCACAAGATGTTGTTGGTCGAGGTTGAAGGGACACATACATTGCAGAACACCTATGCGTCTCTTGACATTCACTTGGGCCAGTCCTACTCTGTTCTGGTCACTTGTGATCAACCTGCACAGGATTATTACATAGTCGTCTCAACACGTTTTACATCACAAGTGCTTACAGCAACATCCATTCTTCACTATAGCAACTCAGCATTAAGTGCTTCTGGTCCTCCTCCTGGTGGGCCCACAACTGAGATCGATTGGTCCCTCAATCAGGCAAGATCCATCAGGTATATATTTTGTTCTGCCAAATATTATTTAAAAAGGTGATGGAAATCAATATATCCATTGTTATCATCTATCGACTTGACATACTGTCCATATATTCTTTTAAAAATGTTTGTGCTACGGTTGGTCCACGTTCGACATATTTTGATTCAACGTTTTTAACCAGGCAAAATTTAACTGCAAGTGGGCCTAGACCTAATCCCCAAGGCTCTTATCACTATGGACTGGTGAACACTACCCGCACAATCCGACTGGCAAATTCTGCTCCAAGTATCAATGGTAAACAGAGGTATGCTGTCAATAGTGTATCGTTCATCCCAGCAGATACACCACTTAAACTTGCGGACTATTACAATATTCAAGGGGTATTCAGCCTTGGAAGTATCCCAGACAGTCCCACAGGTTCCGGGGGTTACCTCCAGACTTCAGTCATGGCTGCCGGTTTCAGAAGTTTTGTTGAGATTGTGTTTGAGAACTCAGAAGACACAGTGCAGTCATGGCACATCAATGGCCACATATTCTTTGTAATGGGGTACGTTTTTATGTGTTAATTGTTATGATTGACCATATGCTGAGTCTTAAAGGTTAAGTCCTTGCCTTCATTTTACCGATGATTGACAATGCTGCATTTACAGGATGGACGGTGGGCAGTGGTCACCTGCAAGCAGATCAAGTTACAACTTGAGGGATGCAATTTCTCGATGCACCATTCAGGTACTCTAGACTCTGCATTATAAAAACTTGACATCACCCTTATTCGTCGTACATTAGCTGCCACTAGTGTATTGATTGATCAAACATCTCGACTTCACTTGTGTATAGGTGTATCCTGGGTCGTGGACTGCCATATATATGCCTCTTGACAATGTGGGAATGTGGAACGTAAGATCTGAGAATTGGGCTCGGCAATATCTAGGTCAGCAGTTCTACCTTCGTGTATATTCGCCAGCAAATTCGTGGAGAGATGAGTACCCCATCCCGAAGAATGCACTCCTGTGCGGTCGGGCATTAGGTCGTAAAACCAGGCCTTTATAAAACCAGACAAACACGAAACAGTCACGAAGGGGTGACTGCTTTTTACTAGTTGAGGAAGATTCAACTCCATTTCTGTTGAGCCTTATAATCCATTCAGAACATTTTTTCTGTTAGAACTTACAAAGTATTTCCTACTTTCTCATGCAATCCAAATAGTATTCATCAAATCTACAATTTCCCACTCCTACTGGAAGCAGCAGCTGATCAGATTAAATGGACCTTTTTCCTACTTGTAAGTAGATATTTCAATTACTTATTTGTGATTTAATTAACTTTAAATTTCTTGAATACCCTCTAACTCGATCAATAATCATATTATAAAAAAATATAATACTAAATAACCAAAAAAAAAAAAAA
>CAIGRL010249707.1:0-12091 GCA_903798325.1 Fraxinus xanthoxyloides
ATTTATGATGTGTTGATTTTGATAATACTCGATAGATTTTAACATTGAACTATCATAACTCAAAATCAATTATTAGAAACAATATTAATCTTGTTTGTTATAATCAAAACATTGAGGATGAAATCAACCATAGGTCAACAGTTCTTTATTTGCTTTTGATTGTTTGCTTCATTTTGCAAAATTACTAAATCGAAATTATTGTATCTTTTAATTCTTTGATAATTGATTATTTTACCTGTGGTATGGGGGCCGTCGATGTTTCCCTTAGGGATTCACCACGTTATACCCGTGTTCTTTACTATTTGTTTTCGCAATTGATAATAATTTATAGAACACTAAACTGTTAAGTTATGCTAGCCAATACTATGTTTAAAACTGCCTGTATGAAGTTTTAACTGACTGACACAACTTGTTTGAAACAAATTACTGAGGTAAATTGTTAAATTAACTAGGTTTTAGTATTTACAATTGCAATTGTGTATCTTATATTTGAAACTAATTGAGCTTGATTTTATTTTCTTTGTGAATTTTGTGTTAGTCCGAATTATATTTGGATTCTTGTTTTAGCAATTGAATGTGTGCTCGTGTCTTCTTGTCTTATAGAGGAAAGTGGGATGAACATGGAAAATAGTGTTTGTTGATGATAGAAACTGAATGAATAGATTTTTCTCACATAGCCACGATTTTCGCCTCCTAAACTCATTAGTTCTTATGCTTAAATTGGAGCAAGAAGAAAAATGACTATTTGAGAATGAGATATTTGAATTTCCATGCTTTTTCTACTCTTCAGCGAGAGTATTTATAGAATTCCTTCAAATCAACTAGACAATTTGGTCATTTCAAAAGAATTACAGGTGGGAGCCTATCATTGGTTAGCTCGTAATTGATTATGTTATAGTATCATGTTTTACTTACTAGCCCATATGCGGTTCAATAATAGTTTCTGGTTAGCTTGGATGGAGTAGTTCGCCTACTTTATGCGAACCATTTACACTTGGTTTCCCCTGTCGCATCAAGCGCAAGTAAAAATCAAGGTCCACGGAGTGTATTTCCTAGCTTAACAAATTATCCTCGACATTCGATTTTATTATTCATATTAAATTTAGGACTTGTTGCGTTTTTATTGTCTTGCGAACTTTATTATCGTTTTGCTTATTTTTATCTTTGTTAGTCGTGGTTGACGCTGTCTATTTTGAGAGGACGTGCTATAATTGTTGCAATTTTTTGCGTGCATTGTGGATTTATTTGCCCATTTCTAGGTTCATGCCCTATAGGCATTTAATGCGCGTGTTGATCACGTGCAATCTTGTTCGTTTATTTTTGAATCTAGGTCAAATGCCTATTGATATTTGAGATTATTATTGTTAATGTGACGATTTTTTCCTCTTGTTTAACCTATAAATATGCCACTTTCATTAGCATTCTATCATTTGTTTGCCTCTTTATTTGTTGTCTCTTGCTTGAGGCACTATTCTTGCTCATTTGTGAAGACCTTTTTGTTGTCGTTTAAGACTTTCAGGTTAGGCACATAATCATTTTTTACCTTGTATTTATACCTTACTCACTACAACAAAAATAGCAAAAACGTTGTCGTAGACCTTTTACAATGTTTGAACGTGTGTTGCAAATCGAGGTGTTGCCGTATAGTAGATGCCAAAGACTAAAAGACATTGCTAAAAAGACCTACAACAGAGTTTAAAAAAACGTTGCCGAAAACCTTTTCACAACGTTTAGAGATCTTTGGCAACGGTTTTTAAACGTTGCAAAGACCTCTCTCGCAACGTTTAAAAAATGTTGTCATGGATCATATTACAGTTTTTTTTTTACCAGCAAAATTGAAAATTCACCTTTTGAACAAATTTTAAAATTGCATAAATTGATAATTTCATTACAAATTTTTGAATCCATACACTTGAACATTAAAATGTAATACAATATCACTTAAATAAAAATGAGTTTCGAAATGAAATAAAATTAGGAATAAAATTTTGGACAGACAGCAACTCCCTACACCAAGGTCCCCAGTTGCACTGACTACTGCTCCACCAAGATCACAAGTTCCACCATCGCCAACACCTGTGACATCTCCTCCTCCTGCTATTGCACTAGCTACAACCCTGACCCCTCTGCCACCTTCTATTTCCAGATCCCCTGTTGCATCACCAACTGCATCCCTTCCACTAAGGTGTCCATCAGTATCACCAACAAAATACCCAATTGTCAAAACTACAGTTTCACTGCCACCCTCTCTTGCCCCAGAAAACTCACAGAGAACTTCCACAAATATTCTACTCTTGTATTCACCATCGGATCCTGCATTCCGACCTAAAAAATTAGAAGATCAGAATAATTCACTTCAAACTTAGCCTACTAATGGGAGATATAAAACGAAGATAGGAAGGAATACAGCAATGCTGTCCACCATAATTGATTATACCAACTCTTAGGGCGGTTAGGGCATAAGGGGAAAAAACTAATCAGGCAATTTACTAAATTCTCCGTTCTCCATTCTCCACCAGATAGCGAGTGCCTTACCGTTGAATAACATAGGTAAGAAGCAAAATAAATGAGGATCTAATTCAAGAATCAATCAGACATGATCTACACAAGTGAGTTGATTGTATAAATTTTCGCCCTCTGGAAACATAAGAACACTTGAGTTTTTTTCCCAGATCCCTTATCATGCTTCTTTTGGAGCATCTAAAGATGATGCCACCAAAGAGCATACTTCTTATGACAATTATTTCACTGTGTAAAATTAAATGGTTATATAGATCAACAAATTTGATATGTTGTAGAACTCCATAAGACTGAATACATTTTCCTTCAGGAAAACAAAAATCAGCCAACAATTTATTTTCCATAGGAACGGTAGAAAACACAAAATCAAACTCCAGTCAACCCTTGCTAAAAATTTCCTCCTGATTCGGATCTTGAATTCACATATCAGTAATTCCAATCTCGGGAACCAATAAACTCTGGGCATGTCTTCTTAAACTAGAGATCTGAACACAAAAATTCGTCGACCCACAAAAAATGAACACAGAGGTAGATTTTCCTCAGACAACTGACGATGTCACTACATAAACTACCAACATAGAAGAAATATGCGTAGATTTATCAAAAGACTTAGCATTTCATATACTTGTCAATTGTATAATTAAAACATATAGTCCTCGCTATGGCACATGTCGCTTCCAGTCTTCCGTTGTTCAAATCCAACAAATTTTTTTGGTAAAGAAATCTGTATAAAAAAACCTCCGTGTGATTCTCAGTACGAAATTATTATTTATTATCCACCAATGTAAGAACGAAGAGAAGAGCAAAGAAATATTGTGCGCTGCCAATGCTAAAACTGGATCGACGATCGATCGATCGAACGAACAGTGAATGTGATCGTTAGAACAATTCCTCAATACATTGGAAGAGAAACCTTTGCTGTTGATAGTTCTGGAAATTTCCCTTTGTTTTTCCTCCGAATCTTTTGATAGTCATAGTCATTAATTCATGATCATCCATCTTCTTGTTTCACGGAGTTGGGCTTATAAGATAATGCATTTGCAAATGGAATGTTGATATTATGTTTCTTGAAGACCTCCAGGAATTTTATGAATTGCTTGTCTAACTTATACTTTTGTAGCCTCTAGAAATATGGTATAGGAGTCATGTATACCCGGGTTAGAGTGGTTTCCTTAACATGTGAAGCATTTGATCCCTTAGCTTTTTTGTCACTTTGATTTTAGTAGAAGTCTCCAAGTGCTCCCACCTATAGAAGGTACTTTATGAGTACAACAGATCTTTTCACATGGATTTCAGGTAACTAAACCTTGTTGCGAGCTATAATTTCTTTCATATGCTCCTCTGGGTTGATCTCAGCATTGCGTGGAAGCTTCTTGGCTACCTTTCTGATATCCCCCTTATTAACTGACCTATTTGATTCTCTAAATTTTTTATAGAGGCCCTTTGATTCTGAAAGTTGGTTTCAGTCTTTTGCATGAAATGATTTTCCTTCTGCATGACCAGAGAAGTATTTGATAATCTGGCCAACATTTTGTTCAGTGAAGATCTTTTCTTTGATGTTTAATACTCAATGTTTCTTCTTTGTGGAAGGTCGCTCCAAAGATCTCAAAACGATGTTTGCTAAGCTCTGTTCCACGTTACATTTCTCTACCAAACAACCAACCCAAACGACTCCAATTCACAACCAATATTTCTCTTAGTTACTTCTCAATCTCACCTACAAAGGACAAGATTATGGTGTTGATTTGTAAGCTACAAAGGCACAAGAAAAACCAATGAAAGGAGGTACACGAGGAGGCTAAAAATTTGAGGTAGTCACCGGGTTTTTTTCACAATGGAAGCAGCCGGTTTTTGTCTTTCATAGAACACATGTTTTTCACTCTTTGCTTACATAAATCTCACACTAATGGCTAGGGTGAAAGGAAGCAAATATATATAAGCAGGTTAGGCTTTAGTTGGACCATTAATAGGGCTAAATGTGCCACAATTCAAAGTCATCCAATAGGTAAATATATATGGGCCATGAATAATATTATTCTCTTAAACTACTTCCAATGGTTCATATTGTTTTCAGGTCAAGCCTTTAGACTTGAAAATTGGTAACAATTTCATTCATCTGTCAATGCTTATGAAATTCAATCCGACATTTACATCATAGCTCGAGATTCATTGTGTATCAAAACCTAACAAATCTTCACCTTGATACCCAATCAACATGTAAACAATTAGAAGAAAGTTAATACTTGCATAATCAAGGCAACCAATAAAATTGAAAATTGGGATCACAGACTTACATCGTGTTTCAGATCCAAAATACATACCATACATGCTCCATGTACTTACTAGGGCTAAGGTCACAAAAAAAAAATCCAAATAGAAGCAGATAATCATAATAATCAATTAAGAGCAAGTAAACATGTGATGAAGATATAATACATGATAATACACAGATTTTTTCAAGCACATTCACACAGAACAATAGACTAACATTGGGTTAATCAATCAAACAACCAACACATATGCAACAAATGTATAAATGACCCCATGAAAGGATTTCACCACACTTATCCTATCCCATTCTGTGTTGCTCGTACTTTAAGAATACATATCTCCTCGCATCGTCTACCATACTCATTAGATTGATCATTAAACCCATGTCTAATTGATAAACCTCTACATATCCTAAGTTGACGGGATAATCCTCTATCATCACATCACTTCTCCCAACCTATGTGGATAATGGGTCTCCACCTAACAGAAATGATAATAGCGCCTCTCACACTCCACCTGATCAGGGTCTTCACAGATAAAGAATTTCAATATTTAAATCACTTATCCACTCATGATCCAAATGTCAAACTCCACATTCTAGGTACATACCATCAATGTACCCCTAGGCACCTATACTCCACCTCATTAAAAGACACACAACACACTGCTAATGCATCCCAACCCACTATACTTGTAAAATACATTACTCCAAATATTCATATTGTTGTCAAATTCATGTAAATATACATATCAAACACATTGAAATGAACATATAACCATGAAACAGAATGAAGCAATCATACACATGTAGAATTGATTACACACATATGCATATGTTGTAACTAGGTTTACCATCAATAAACCTCACAAAGGTCATCACTCGACCCTATGGCCACATTTGCCTTACCTCTCATCTTACCATTTTGCTATCATTAATCTTGGGACAATCCCTCACAAAGTGTACAGACTTACCATAACTATAACACCGCTTACCACATAATTAATGCAACACAAAGGTAAATCAACCAAAAAATATAGTTTCTCATACAATGCAGACTCACATAGTGACTAAACGAAAATTAACGCACAAAAGCAATTACCAACTTGCAGTCAAATTCAATACCTCGAACAGAGCAAATAATTCCTAAATTCCTAGCACAAACAATGGTTATCATCATACGGTAACCCAAATCCTAAAGTTACCTCATATGACGACGCGCTAATGACGAAATTTAAATTGGGATAAGCTAATATACCAAGGTGGATCAATCTGTATCCATAAATAAAGAGATATGTGAATTACCACTTTAGGGCAACCACTATTCGCTCTAAAGTTTACAACAATTGCAAAAATCAATTTACCACGATCGAATTTCAAACGAGCAAAGAGCAAAATCGTCCAGATTCTACTGTATAATTTGAAGCAGAAAATTTACAACACCAAAATGCCAGAAAAATGTCAAGAACAAACTACTTGAAGACACCGTCACTAGAAACAGTGTCATGGGCCCTCATGCGCCACCAATATCCTCTACGCATGGGCTTTACTCGTCGCCCACGCACCTGTCACCTGGGTTCTCCTTGACCAGCTCATCTCGTTGATGGTCTCCTTTTCACCAACCGATCATTGGATTTGCCGAAAATTGCACAAACAACTTCGATTTTTGGGTAGTTTTTGGACAATTTTGCTATCTATTTTATGCTTTGTTTCAATCGATTTTTTGGTTTTTTTTATCAGATTTTTAGCCAAATCCACCACCTTGAAGCTCTGATAATATTGTCGTAGAAGGTCGTTCCAAAGATTTTCAAAATGGTGTTTTTCATATTCAGTTTCACGTTACATTTCTCTACCAAACAACAAATCCAAATGGCTCCAACCTACAACCAATATTTACATCGGTTGCTTTTCAATATTACCCACAAAGGACAAGATTATGATATTGATTTGTAAGCTACAAAGGCACGAGAAAAACCAATGAAAGGAGGTACATGAGGAATGTAACAATATTAGTTTCTTAAAAAGGTATAGGCTGTGAATAATATTAGTTTCTTAAAACACTTCCAACAGTCCATATTGTTTTCGGGTCGACCCTTTCGACTGGATGTTAGTAACAATTTCACTCATCGGCCAATGCTTATGAAATTCAATCCAATGTTTACATCGTAACCTAAAATTCATTAGGCATCAAAATCCAACATTTTGCAATGATGAATTCTGAAATATTTGTATACTACTCCAAGAGAAATTGGGATAGTTTCTCCAATCAGGATTGTAAATGTCGGAGTACGGATAATTTTGTTCTCGCTAAAAGTTCTACACATAGTTACTTCGTTTATTGTTTAAACAAATGGGATTCCACATTGCAATCCATACTTGCATGACTTTCTCAACAATGACCACAGTTTTTGTCCTGACACTTGAACTGTATAGACTAATGGACTGATTTTGGTACCCTCCACTTTTTTAATCAATGATGTCAGCTGTGCAAAAATCGCTACTAATGCATCGACCTTATGAAGTACTGTTATCCATGAACAATTTGAATGCTATAATGCATTAGTGGCTACAAAGCTTTCCAATACTTCATTTACTTCATACGTAGCCTTGTCAGTTATTGACTCATTACAAGCAGAGATAGAGGTAACTCTACTTGTTGGATTGAGTAAAACATATAAATATTGGACTTGGAGCCATTTCTGCATCCCGTGTTGTGGGCAATGTCTGAACAATCCTTTATATATCTCTCTCAAGCCTCCTGAATCATATTGGACAAAACTAATGATCTTATCTCATATTCATGCAATCTTCTTCGACAGAAAGAATTTGTTCATGAAATTTTGCGCAAGATTGTTCCAAGTGGTGATGATTTTAGGTGGAAATGAATCCAAGTACTAGCTAGCATGTCCGATTGCGGGATATGCTATGTTAGACTGATTTTTGACAAATAGTGAAGCCATTAACTCTCCCATAAGCCTAGTATTTTCATCAGCCACAATTGTAACAGGATTTTTTGTTCTGGGCCATCATTTCGTCTTATTATTTTTTGTGGTGTCTTCTTTGTGATTGGCTCATCACAAGCAAAGTCAATTGTGGCACTACTAGTTGGATTTAGTCCAATGTAGAGATATTGAACTTGAAGTAGTTTTCTACTACCCCGTTGTCGACACTGTGAGCAATCCTTTATATCTCTCATAAGCCTTATAATAGCATTTTGAATCATATTGACAAAAGTAATGTTGATGATCTTATCTCTTAGTCTTGCAATCTTCTCCGGCAAGAAGAATTTGTTCACGAACTTTTGCGCAACACAGCTCCAAATGGTAATGTTGTTAGGTGTGAATGAATCAAATCACTCCCTAAAACATTCCCCCAAAAGTATATGAGAACATCATCAATTTGATTCATCATTGGACACCTCTAGTGTCTAGAAATTGATACATCACAATATAGGATTCATCGTCATCCTAGCGTCTAGAAAATTTGCCAAGCATCATAAAGTTACTAAAAACACATTTCGGAATATTAAGACATCGCCCAGATTTCAATTGCAGAAAGGAAAGTAGTCTTGAACTCTTAAATTTTTTTAGTGATTGTTGAACAATCTTATTTTATCTTCTTCTTTTTTTGCCAAAAATCTAATATCTTCAATTTGTGTAAAGGATGTATATTTTTGTCTCTGTACCTCTTCTCTTGTATAATGAATGATAAAGTTATTTTTTAGCCCCCAAATTTCTATTAAAAATGAGACCAAATTGTATTCCACATAGAAGTTGAGTCGGATTAGGAAACAAAATATTTTGACAGGAATCACCATGTGATCGCATGTTGAAGTAGTGGAACTCATGGGTAAAGATTTTGGTCCACTTGCACTCCTACAGTCTGCACCTTGTGATTGCACGGTGCAAACTTTTCCTTTGCAACTTGGTCCATAAAATTCATTTTGTTTTTGTTCAGCTTGAGTACATTCTTGTTCATGTTAGGGATCCTTCATCTTTCGATCTCCATAATCATCCAATCTTGGTCCATCTCAAGTTCCGATACTTTACGATTCAGTGCCCAAACTTTCATAATTGCTCCTCTCAAGTTTTGCCCATTTTTTCATCTACCATCCAACATTGAGCTTCCACTACAATAATCAATATTTAACAAAAATCAAGTAGAAACTCAATCAAAATGACTTCAAATATCTACTTTTGAAAGCTCATCTAAGTGTAAAATTTACACTTATCATAGACTAGTCACCATAAAATGAGGACAAGGCACAGATACGTGTCCAGACTGATCCTAAATTACACCATACAACTAGCTAAGTCATCTCTGATGTAACAATCGACATTGATCTTGTAAGATTTCGTTAGTAGTAAGTCAAAAAACCAAAATAGGAGAAAGAGATGGGGACGTGTGAAAGAAATACCAAAAAGAGCAACAGTACCCTAGCCTCCTCGCAAGTGCGCAACAACAAATGATGTTTTTATGAGATAATCTTCCATAATGGATCACTTAAGCATTTTCCCATCAGATTTACAAGTCAATGGCTTTTGATAGTCAATCAGCACTCGGGGCTACTTGTATACTGGTCAATTTTGGATTAAAACAAGAGCCTAATGGCATGATGAATAATATATGTTGGCGGAGTTAAAATCTGTATATGAACAACTTGTTACATGCATACATTTTTTTAAAAAAAATTTAAAATTTTTTTTTTATTAATATAGTTAAATTAAATATCACTTACCTGACGTCATGCAATTTCGACATATTTTTCTTGCAGTCGAAAATGAACATCTTGGCAGTCCTTCATAGTCAGCTTCGGACTTCGGACAAAACCCTCTTATCTGCACTAAAAGTAGACATTGAAACTACAGTACTAACAGAAAGTATTAGTAGATCTTTTGTAATCGCAAAAATCACTGGCCATCGTAACGTTCATACTTTTGTCGGAAGTCAATTATTTCTTTTGAACTTTTTTTAATTCATTTATTATTAGACATATTATGATTAAAGTAATCAAGTAATTCAGTAGGTAATGTATTTGGATTTAAGTCCGATGTCTGATTACATGTGGTAGACATACTACTACTAGAAGAATATATTGCATCATATCTATACGTATTAATATCTTCAAATAAATTTAATATTTCAGTTTCTTCTTCTTCAATATTAGCGGGAGGAGTGGGTACATAGGGTATTTGAATAATACTTGCACACATTCTTTTTGCATATAATTCAAACATTTTACATAAAACTTGTTCTAAATTTCTATTAGTGATATGTGTATTAAAATTTGAAGTTTTTGAAATCTAATCGATTGCATATTTAGCATCTAATAAATTGTATCGGAGTCCATGACACATGCTTAAGAACATAATTCGGACAAGTTTTCCCAATATTCTTTAAGTTTTAATTCCATATAATATATAATTGCACTGAAATCGAAATCATTTTTGTACTTATGAAAAACTCTTGCAATTATATAAAGACGTTCAAGTATCATACCATTAATGAATAATACACTCCAGCTAAAATATTTGCAGAGTCATAAAAACTTTTTAAATGTTTTCTTTTTAATTTTAAAAGCTAAAAGTCAATCAAATTCATTTAAAATAATGTCATCATCGTTTCTAATATATCTATTATTATAAAATTCAGTTGTTAAATGTTCAAATCCTTCGTATGATTTTAATAATAAGTAAGTGGAGTTTCATCTATATCCTATGGTACTGACAAATACTTTCGTATTCTTCACGTTGCACAATTAAATTAAAAATTGACACATACAACGACTATAAAATAAATAACTACTGAAACCGGGTTCCAATACCATACACAATTTATCGACAACTGGCTTATTAAAACTAGTCTTGTCAAATGTAAATGAACAAATTTTACTCTCGCAAAGATATAATCTAATAATACTCATAATAGCGTAAAATATATTGTCAGCGTTGTGAGAAAACCCAATTATTTTAAAAGTAATAATTTTTTTATGCATACATCAAAATGTATCTATGTAGTGTGCAGTTGCAGCTATATAACATTTTTTATTAATCACTTTCCATAAATTCAAAGTTAAATATATAATACCCCCATATTTTTGCAAATCAGTAATCAATTGTTTCTTGGTATTAACGAAATATTCTATTATATCCGAACGAAGAGTGTTTCTACTTACCCTAACATACATCGATTGAAAATATTCTTTCATGTAGGAGACGAAATATTGGTTGTCCGTTATTGCTACAACTTAGCAACGACAATGATATTCATCATTCTCGTTCGAGTTTCTCCTTTGAATACATCCACGTACAAAGTATCGCAGAAGTAGAATAGGGGTTGGACCACCAAATTACAGTTGCATTTGAGAGGCACCAACAAGCCCATAACCCCGCACATGCTTTGTAGTAACGATTGAGGTGGGTGGTTTCAATACCATTTTTGTTGACTTATGGTTGACTTCTTGTTTTGATTATCACAAACAAATTATGTTTATTACTAACAAATTGATTTCAAGTGATCATTGTAAAATTAATGACACGAAGTTCGAGGTCAAGTAAATTTGCATGCGATTACTCAAATTGAAGAATGATATGGCAAACCCGTGAGAAGGATATCTCAACGTAAATCAAGACAAGTCGAAATACCAATCAAGCAATACACGTCAAAAATCATTCAAACTAAGTACTTGGATATTTTTATGACTACATGTAAAGGTAAAATATTTCAATACTTGACAATGTATCTTGACAAACTCAAAGTTTTGATTTCACAATCCAAAATTCACAACAAAATGTTTGACTTGTAAAATATGTTTTTCAAACGCAAAAATTCGCAATGTATATTTTTAAATATGACAAACACTTTAAGAAACATCTTAAAAATGTCCATCCAACTCCTACATTTGAGCAAAATTAAAAACGAAGGCGTTTCGAGCCTATAGCCCGTACCGGACATCTGGTACACTATACCGGACGTCCGGTATGGTCAAAAAGACTCAAACGATCATTTTTCAAACGGTCCAATTAGCTGACAAAAAATAATGGTTAGTTGACTGTCCGGTACTAAACAGGACATTCAGTAAAGTGCGTCGGTTATGACAGAGTTTTTAACCGCTTGAAAGTTATAAATACTTCACTATTCCTCTAGTTGACTGTTCGGTACTATACCGGACGTCCGGTAAAGTGCGTCCGTTAGGACAGAGTTTTTAACCGCTTGAAAGCTATAAATACTTTACCATTCCTCCATTTGATTTAACCATTCTTGAGCATTAAAGTGAGACTTTTATTGATCCAAACTACCTTA
>CAIGRL010249744.1:0-18943 GCA_903798325.1 Fraxinus xanthoxyloides
TCATACGCCTTTTGAATATCAAGCTTATACAACATCCCTGGAACCCCCTGACGTGTTCTTGAGTCAATGCATTCATTCGCTATAATAACTGAATCCAAAATCTGACGCCCCTTCACAAGAGCATTCTGGAACTTAAACACCACTTTTCCCAGAACCTCCTTTAATCCATTCGCTAAAACTTTAGCAATGATCTTATAAACCCCACTCACTAAGCTAATAGGACGATAGTCCTTAATATCAGACACTCTCGGTTTCTTAGGAATGAGCACAATAAACGTGGCATTAATACTTCTCATAAACCTGCCACGTTCGAAAAAAATATGTGATTGTATCCATAATGTCTATCGCACCGCTTCCCAACAAGCCTTATAGAATGAGAACGAGAAACCGTTTGGTCCAGGGGCCTTATCTCTTTCCAATGTGAAGTTTGCCAATTATCTAAACACACTCGAAACTCCTGTCCAACTCAACCACACGAGACATCATCTCCCTTCTCTATGATACACAATGATATTTGGGATCCTTCACCAGTCAATAATATTACAAGAACCCGATGGTTCATCTACTTTGTTGATGATCATTCTAGAATCACTAGGTTATTTCTTATGGGAAAAAAAATCAAAAGCAGGTCCAATCTTTAGAAACTTTCACTCAATGGCACAGATCTAATTCCAAGTCAAAATCCAAATTCCGATAACTAATTATGCCAAAGAATACTTTCATTCTATCCTTGGAAATTACCTTCTTGAACATAGTATGGTCCATCAAAGTTCTTGCATAGACATTCCACAATAAAATCGGATAGGTGAGAAAAAATCGACACATTTAGAAGTGGCTTGTTCTATTATGTTCACTAGTCATGTTCCGAAACGCTTTTGAAGGAAGTTCTTATTGCCACTTATCTCATAAATAGGATGCCTTCAAGAGTTCTAAAATTCCAAACTCTCTGTCATGTACTCACACAAATCTATCCACGATCTAGACTCATCTCATCCTTACCGCTAAAAGTCTTCGATTGTACAACATTTGTCCACGTACCACCTCATCAGTTCAACTCTAAATTATATCGATCCTGAATCTAATCTAAACAATTCTAAACTAGTGAGTAGACGGGAAAAAGTGGGGAGATTTAAAAGGTTTATAAACTCAAGGAAACCAACAACTCTGATGGAGGTAGATCAATTTACCTTTCCTGAGCAAAACTAAGAGTCCATTCCGAATTCAAACACTATAATTCAAGGCAAAATTAATTCTTATTCCGGTAATGATCTTGATATACCCATTGCTCAAAGAAAAGGTGTTAGGTCATGTACTTGATATCCAATTGCAAAATTTGTGACATATGAGAGGTTATCACCTTACTATCGTGCTTTCACTTCAAACTTACCTGGCATCGACATTCCACATTGTATACAAGAGGCTCTAAAGCATCCTGAATGGAAAAAAGTAGTTAATAAAGAAATTGAGGCCCCTGAGAAGAATGGCACTTGGGAACTCACAGAACTCCCCAAAGGAAAACAACATGTGGGATATAAATGGATATTCAATGAGTACAAAGCAGACGAAAGCATTGATAGGTACAAGGCAAGACTTGTTGCGAAAGGTTTTACCCAAACCAACGGGATTGACTACCAAGAAACATTTGCCCCGGCTACCAAGTTAAAAACTGTCTGTGTCCTATTATCCTTAGCAGCAAACTTATATTAGCCTCTCCACCAACTTGATATCAAGAATACATTCCTTAATGGAGACTAAGAAGATGAGGTTTACATGGAAATTCCTTTTGGTCTCAAAAACCTAAATAATGCCAACAGTGTGTACAAATTGAGAAAATCTCTTTATAGCCTCAACAATCTCCAAGGGCACGGTTTGAAATATTCACTACAGCAATCAAGAAGTACGAGTACACTCAAGGCCAATCAGATCACACCCTATTCATTAAGAACTCATCCGAAGGTAAAATTGCCATTCTTATCATTTATGAGGATGCTATCATATTGACAGGGAATCATGCGGAAGAGATAAGTCAATTGAAAAGTAAGTTGCTAAAGAATTTGAGTTCAAGGACCTTGGTGCAATGAAATACTTTCTTGGAATGGAAATAGCAAGATCAAGCACATGTATTTCGGTTTCTCAACAAAAGTATACACTAGATTTACTTAAAGAGACAGGCATGCTTGGTTGTAAGCCTTCAAATACTCCTATGGACTCTTTCAACAGATTAGATGGGAATGAAGGTGCCATATTAGTTCACAAAGGGAGGGTACCAAAGACTGCTGGGAAAACTCATCTACTTGTCCCATACAAGACCAGACATAAGTTTCCGTGCTTGTGTGGTTAGCCAATTCATAAACAATCCAACTAATGAGCACCCTTGAGGCAGTGTATAGGATTCTCATATATCTTAAGAAGACACGACGAAAAGGTCTATTTTTCAAGAAAGGGACAAATTGAGGCACAGAAATCTTTTCAGATCCTGACTGGGCAGGATCCTTGACGGGTCGAAGATCTACATCTGGCTATTGTAAACCTGGTCAGTTGGAGAAGCAAGAAGCAGCCGGTTGTTGCTAGAAGTAGTGCTGAAGCAAAATTAAGATCAATGGCTCGCGAAATTTGGGAAGGAATGTGGCTCAAAAGACTTCTGGAAGAATTGAAGATCATGTCTGATGGTTCAATAAAAATGAAGTGTGATGATCAAGCTGCCAACCGCATTGCAAAGAATCCAGTTCACACCATGATAGGACTATACATGTTGAAATTGACCGGTACTTCATAAAAGAGAAGATTGATCAGGAAATCATCAAAGTAGATTACACTCCTTCGAATCTTCAAATTGCAAATATACTCACCAAAGCTCTCAATCGAGACCAATTTGAAATTCTTGTTTCCAAGCTAGGAATGATAAACATATATTGTGTAGCTTGAGCGAGAGTGTAGAATAATCCGGTGTATATTATGATTGTAATTAGTTAGTTACCAAATATTGAGATTAGGAAAATTAGCATCTCAATCTCCATGATTTTTTGGTTAGTTTTCTATTTTAGTCTTCCTTGATTTAAGGAGTTTGGTCAACTTAATTGACGGTTTTCCTCTCTTATTTATAACCGTAATCTCTGTTTTTCTGAAATATGAAAATAAGAAGAATTTTCTCCCATTTTTTTTTTCACACCATGAATAAGATGTAACAAAAGGGCATTTATGCATAAATCTATTGTTCTTTTATAATAAGGAAATATCATATTACACCAACAATTTAAACTCAAATGCATAGATTCCATACCCAATGAAGGAATACTCCATGCTAGCATAGCCTTTACTTCTTGACTTCAGCTGATCAAAGAAATCCCCCACCATCTGCAAAATGAAACAAGAATATTTTTACTTGGGTAAAACAGCAGTTAAATTGAATCTATAACTTCATTAGCTCTGCCAATGGAAGCTGCATATTAGCCTCCCATTGGAGTACCTCAGCTAGGGGTAACTCATAAATGATTGACGCTCTATTCTCAGTAATGAACTTCATTTCTTTGAATACTCCTCTCCGGTCCTGAGCAAGCTCCATAAGCGCACCAATGTAGTCTTTTGGAGTAAGCATTTCAATCTGTAGACACGAGAATCATTCTTTAACATTTTCAAAAAGTAAAATGAAAAACTGCACTATAATTTCCAACAACTGGGACAAACCAAGAGTCCAATTGTCAACCTTAACAAATGGCTCTTCGATTGACCTCCTATTTCCAGGTTCAGGAAGTAAGGATGGATTCGAACACTCAACCTGGATCATATAAGATTGCGTGAGAAATAAGGATATGAAAGTTGCATCCCAGGAATCAGTTCAACTTCCCTATCCACAGCCACAAATATTTTCATGCATTATTTATAAATACAAAAATCTACTCTCTTTTTTTAATAAAGGGCAATTTGGCATTGCTATTAAGTACTCTCAGAGCTTATGAATTCTTTTTAATAATTTTTTTTTTATTATTGTACTTAGCATTCACTCTAGGATTTAAAACTCAAGATTCCATTAAAAGATGAGGTGGAAGCTTTTGCTGATTAATTTACAGCTGCATCCCACCATGGTTTGACACAAATTCTTGAAATAATAAACACTAACAGAAAATCTAAATGGGCTACGAAATGATGTGCCAGTATATGAACTCTTAATCATTCTAATGAACAGGCACCTTGCCTGCTAGTATTATTTTTGCTTGCTAGCATCAGCCAGTCAAGTGCTGAAGGTTCTATGCATAACCAATAGAATCCTACAGTGATACACATAACAGCCACAAGAATGAATATTCCAAACCTCCTAATTATTCCTTGTACTCAGAATAATAGCTATATGATGAAGTCACTTTAAATATCAACATCTAACAAACAGTCTACAAATCTAAGAAAGAAAGAGAACAAATAAGTGAAATATTATGAGCATGGGAGAAGCAGAAATTACAGTATCGCCATTTACACAGTTCACCCGATAAACAACACTTGGAGCTGTTGTTATTAGACTCAAATTGTATTCACGTTCAAGCCTTTCCTGTAAAATAGAAGTTGATCAGAGCAAGAACCATGACATAATGTAGCAGGAAAGCAGACTCACAACAATCACTAAGTAAAAGAACATGAATTTTCCGACCTGAACAATTTCCATATGAAGAAGACCCAAAAACCCACATCTAAAGCCAAATCCCATTGCACTTGACGTCTCAGGCTCAAACTGCATAACAATATTTCATGGAGAAACACGTTTTCATTTAAGCATAAAATTTTGGCGAATATTACCACAAAAAGACAGGCAATAGCAGCATAGATAAACAATCATAACTAAACGTGATTTAGAAAACTCCTTGTAGGCATAAGATTAGGATATGAACATCTGTACAAAAGTGCAAGAAGCGTTACAAACCACATGCTTGTTTTACTATGGTAAAAAGAAACATTGGTACAGCATCCGAGTTTAATTGAGAGTAAATTTTTCCAGGAACTAGCATAGCATATCTTTGATTACGTAGCCCGTCATAGCCTGATTTTAGAAGAAAATATCGCTTTTCCACAGGTGTGGCTAGTTTGTTGCTAAGACCAAAAATAATTGTATTCCATTGAAATTTGAAACAAAAAGATGCAGAATAGAACCCAGATTTGTTACACAAACTTCTGATGTTCGATTTCAAAGCTAAATCAAGCATTTTTTCAGAATCTCAATGATTTGTCTTTCGCATGTCACTAGAAGTTTGTTTGGGAGTGTTAAATTTAATTTATACGGTGGGTCCCAAAGAATGTGCGGGTAAAAAGTGGATATAAATTATGGGTCTCATGAAATGTGTTGAGAAAAAGTACATCTGACCAAAAGTATTTATATTTTAAACACCTCCCACTACATCCATTCGCTTGAAAATTTTGTTATTTCAATTCATTAATAACACATAAAAAATTTGCCAAGTCTGGTGATACGAGTCCAGGTCATTAGCAGTTTTGCCAAATATACAGGTTTTTCATTAGCCAAAGTAACAGAGATGGAGGGAGTGACTCAATTGAAACAAATTCAAAGTTCCTCGATCCAAACGGGGAAAAAGGTTCGATGACCAACGTGAAATTTCACTGTGAGTGAGGACCCCCAGAGTTTTAACCATTATATGTACAGACCATGCACTTCTGTCTTCAATTGCAGAAACAGATTCATGTCTTAGATATGGATTTACTACAAGTAGCATTATCAACTAATTATTATAACAGATGATAAAAATTTCAATAAAGACATGGAAAATTCTTTACCATAAATATTTAATTGATTACAGCTTTCAAGAAGTATTTGGATATGAAATGCATGCAAGAGACATGGAAAATTCTTTTGACACAAAAAGATTCAAGCAATTACAACACTTTTCAATTACTAGAGTGGGATATGAACCAAAATAACAAAATTAACCATTAACAAGAAATACGCCTACCTTCAGAGCAGCATCATTTAGCTGTAATTTATCTAATGCATCACGCAACTCGGAAAATCTATAGCAATCAAAACAAACATTGTGATGATACAAAAATTAAGCTCTTAAATACTTAATTATTTATTAAGTACATCTATTAACAATGAGGTAGATAGAGATATACTGGTCGGCATCAACAGGAAACAGGCCACAGAAAACCATCGGCGTGGCCTCCTTGTATCCAGGCAATGATTGTTCTGCCTTTCTAGTGTAGTGTGTTATGGTATCACCAACCCTAGCATCTGCCACTGACCTAATAGAAGCAGAAAGATAGCCCACCTGAAAAGGAAGAAATTTAAATAAGCACGAAAAGCACAAAAAAAATGAAATTGAATGGTAAAATGGTAAAAGCACATGCAGAAACAAGTTTTAGGTCAAACTCGCCCAGCCAAAAAGAAAGACTGTGGACTGTGCCATTTGAATGATGCCGAGGGACTGTAAATATATATAGAGGGAATCACGCACCCATTAGTTTTATATGATGCTGATTTGTCATATGAAGCTCCATACAGGAGAAGCTATTTCTGTGTTTGTGCCTAACATTGCAAGCTTGAGGGGACACGGGGGACTAGTGGAAATGTCTCAAACATTCTTTGTCCCTTTTTTCTGGGTGGAGGGTAGTAAATTCATACATTTTAAAACTTTCTTCAATAAATCAGAAAGGTACTTTTGACATTACTTACAGAAGAAGTAATTAGCTATGGAATTTATAGATGCTGAGGAAACATTGACAAAATTATTGCTATAGATCACAACCTAATCATACTATAGGCTAAAAATCAAACTAGACAACAAACAATAGTCACAAGTTCCCTATCAGAAGTACGGTATCCTTTATTACCAGAAAAAATCAGATGAGATTTCTACCTCTCCAGCATATAACGCATCAACCTGCAACTGATTGGGAGATAAAACTCCAACTTCATCAGCATAATAATCCTGCATTTTATAATTCCATGGTTTGCCTGGCCGTAAGTATGCAAGCTTCCAAGAAAGAAGCATAATAAGCCCAATTTGACATCCATTAAAATGAATTTTTTGGGAAATGAGTTTTGAAATAGTGATTTTTTTTAGAATATATGGTTAGAAAGTAGGAAAGAATTTTGGGTTTACATGAAAAATATTTTATTGTGAATGAGTGGTTGAAAATGAGTATGAGAAAAAAAAGAGTTTTGATTTTATGGATGTCAAACAAGGGCTAAGGTAAATACATTATCAAAGAAATAAAATTGTTAGTAACGTATTATAACCTAAAATCTCCAACAAAATTATTAGATGATAGTTGCTTAAAAATTAACGGAGGAATACAAAAACGGCTTCCAAGAGATTCACTTGATTACGAGTGTTGAACCACTAGCACTAAACTAAAAATAAAAGCTATTTGTGAGGGAAGGAATTTATTCGTTATATTTATATCTTCCACAAATCCCCTCACATGTGTTTCAAATAAAATTATTTATCAAACGCATACACATGAAATTTATAATCAAGTGGTGGCGAGACTTGAACCCAGGGTATTTGTGTTCTCTAGCACCAATACAATGTTGAACAACTTCATCAAAAAGTTCAAGCTACTAAAGGGAATAAATTAATTCAATATATTTGCATATTTAATAATGAGGTTAAAAAAATATCAAGCACTAAAATGGGACTTGATGATAGTACCATTAATCTGTACCTTTCCACTAGCCATGAAAACTATTCTGTCACCTTTTTTAATAGCCCCATCAATGATTCTAAAATATACTATGATGCCCCGGTATGCATCATAGTAACTGCAAAAGAATTTGAAAGCAAATCCAATCAGTAGCTCATAAGGAGATTCATTAATGAAAGCAAAGCAGTAGTCAATTGCAATGTATAAATGAAATTTGAAAGCTCAATATAGGAGATAAACAGTGTTTCCTAATATAATTTGAATAACATGTTTCAGAGATATTAAAATTTATTTTATGAAAATAGATATGACATTTACATGCCTACTAATGAAGATAAGGAGATATGTGAGATGATAAGATTAGAAAATAGCAAGGAAAACAACCACTTTATTTAGGTCAAATAAAATATGGGATTTTAACATAAAGGAGTTTGATCATTGTACCTAAATCAGATACCTATCAAATATAAGAGCCCTCAAAGGTCTGTCTGTGCTGGCAGGAGGTGGGGGGATCCTTTGAACAATTGCATTTAGAATTTCAGTGATACCAATTCCTTCCTACACAACAAAATAATGGTGAGTATTTCCCACCACTTATTAGGATCACATTTGGAAATTTCCTCTTTTCTCTCTATTACAAGAAACATGTCTTAGATTTAGAAAAATATTGGATAGGTAAGGAAAAGAAATCTGACCTTTGCAGAGCAGTAAATTGCATTGCTGCAATCTAGACCAACAACCTATACAGAAGATGGGTAAATTCAGATATAAAAGGTACTCCTTCAGCAAGTTTAAAAATTGTGTTTTCAAATACCACATCAACACTTGTACAAATGATACCAATCAAACATATTTTTTTTTTCCTTAGCCCTGCAAACTAACCTCTTCTATCTCTCGGCAAACACGATCTGGCTCAGCACCTGGAAGATCTATCTTGTTTAAAACCTGCAGAGGATAAAAATGGTACATGCAGTTGAAACTTCATTGTTCATCACATGCAATACCTTGGCTACTCAAGTAAGACGGAATCAAACAGCACATGTTGGTGACGTAAATGTGAAAAAAAAAAAAAATAATAAAATCCAAGTCACCTAGCAAGATTTATCTGCAAAATAGAATTCCATAAAGATACAAGACAATAGCCGTAACACATACAACGTACAAGGGAAAACTAAGTGTTATTCTCTTCAGGGCGATGAGGATATTTTTCACAACATGTTGCCAGCTTTAATAATGCCATACATATTAAATCGCCTTGTCTAAAAGCTTAAAGACGAAATCATCTAACAAATTCCAAGTAATAAACAAAGCTTTCATCATGGTTTACATCACCAAAATTCTATGTTTATGGATAGGGAATAACGAAATCAATGAAACCTACCGGAATGATTTCAAGATCGTTTTCCAAGGCCAGATACACATTAGCAAGTGTTTGGGCTTCCACTCCCTACAAAATAAACTCAGAATCACAAGACTTAACTCTCACGAGAAGGGATATATGTTTTCATAATTTGGAATGGACAACATCAATAGCATAATGTGAAAAAAATCTATGAGACTAAATATGACTGTCGAGAGTTATTTAAAGTTTGGAACATATCGAAATGCACAAGAGAGCAAAGAAGTACCTGGGAGGCATCTACAACAAGGAGAGCTCCCTCACAAGCGGCTAGAGAACGAGAAACCTACAATTGTCAAGAAAATGCAAACATAAAATGAATACAAGTCGTAGAGTTGTTGTTGTAGGCCTTTCTAAAATTGATAAATCTGTTAACAGAATTATGGAAGGCCAAAATCCATCATCAATACATAAAAAAAGATCTCTGTCTCTTTCTGGACAAAGTCAGAGAGATTTGATGAGATACACAAGAGACAAAATCAGAGAGATTTGATGGATACACAACAACCAGGTCACTCAAATGATTTAAACATTCATGAGAAGTAAACATCAGAATTTGAAATCAAAAGTGGAGGTTTCAAATAACATAATAAGCGGTAGAAAGAAACTTGGGAACCGAGCTCTGTCATACATCCTGGATAGAAGAGGATAAGATAGGAGAACTATTTAGACTATTTCTTTCTTGGAGTATCAAAATATGAAGTTTACGTTGACAGAGAAACTGCCGTTTACAGATAGGCAGAGAAAGTAAGAAATATACCACAGGATAAGTTATTCTCTCTTCATTTAAGAAGTTTGAGAACAAGAAGTGTCAAATACTAAGCAAGAAAACATGATAACACCAAATAAACTACATTATACATCTTATACAATCCAACTACAGTTTTGGATTTCATCTTATAATACCTCCCTTTTTTTAATTTTTTATCTTTTTGCATTGGAAATTGTAACTAGTTATCTCAAATATTTCCTTGGCCTGCTTGCAACAAGTGTGAGGTGCAACCTGAACCAGAAGCTGCAGTGTATCGAAATCTGGAATTAGGGTCACTGGTCACATTCTCTTGTAGAAGGATCTAAATGAGAAGGCATCAGCCTCACTGCAGGAAACTAACAATAGACTACATAAAACCTTGAAGAGGTATCTACAAATTTCCACATATATAGCAAGTTTTCCACGAAAAGGAAATTGTACACCATCCCTCAGGCGAATTCTCTTAGTGATCTAGCTCTTTCAGACTTTAATCCTCCCTCTATTGATTTTCCTTCTTCAGTTTCGCTATCTAAAACTGATCTTGGAAGTTTGCAAGAAAAACAAAAAATAAAACAAAAATATGGGAAAATGATCCACAACATAATAAAAGATAATATCACTTCTCCATCTGATAATTACCCAACTGTCACCTGTTACATCATCAAAACGATGATTACCATAAGAACCATTTCAAGCATTCAGAATGTGTCTTCATAAATTAACAGTTGTCATCAACAACCACTAGTGTCTTTTTCTAGACATCATATGATAATAACTTCAAAAATTGTTAGGCCATTTGATGACATACCTCATAGGAGAAGTCAACATGTCCTGGGGTATCAATAAGATTCAAGCAATATGGTACATTTTGATAAATGAAACGCATTCTCGCAGCCTAAAACAAAAAGATGTCACATTATTACAATAGGAATGCTTGCAGGACCCCATTAAAACAATGAGAACAGATAACAGTTCCTATTTTAACATAATAAAATCGAAGCAAATCCATAAATTAATTGATCACAAATGGAAATCCCGATAAGAAAGAAAGACAAAAGCAATATCATGACGATGTGAAGAGAAAATCAAGTTAAAAAATGTTATTCCCACTGCATAATTTTCAATAGGAGAGAATCATTGCTTTCAATAAGACGTGCCGTGCTCCTCAATGAGCCAGATGTCACGGGAAACTTATTACAAGCCGATGCCCAGACCATCTCCAATGGTCTACACCAAATTTGGTGTAATTTGATTTTTACTCTCCAATCGTTGCACCAAATTTGGTGCAGAAGACCAATTTATACTAAATTTTACACCAAATTTTATTTTGAATTATTTTATACCAAATTTTATTTTACAAATTATATTATTACGAAAGTCGTTAATTATGTTTAAGTAAAATATTGCATTTATTAATAAATTGAAAAGGACAATAATACCAGTCTTCCAAACGCAAAGTGGTAATCTTGCATCATCACAATCAGAGTCTCCCTCTTCAGCATCTCCGGGGTTGTCTTCATTTGGTCTTAATATAAATGAAGAAAGTGGAGGTGGTACTTCAAGCGAACGTCCCATTGGAGTGATAAAAGCAAAGTTAAAAAGGTAAAATGATGAAGAAAGTCAAGAAATTGATGAAACTACCAAAGATGAAAATAGACAACTCCTTGAAATTCTAAAAAATGGAAGTGAAGATAGACAACATTTTTTTGAAATTCAAATGCTAAGAGCTCAAAAATGAGTCGGAAAAATTGGCCTTGACAGAATATCGAGAAGAAAAGAAAATTTTACTTAAAGATTTGAACTCCACAATCCAACTCTGAGTGATTCTTTCCGAAATGAACAAACAAGAATTTTGCGAAAAAGATGTCTACTACAAGGAGATGGATCTCATAATACCTCTGGTTCTTTTGGTGAATTTTGACAATGTTTGTGGAACTATAAAAGACCTTCCAGATTACTGAATTTGGTTAATATTTTAGCTAAATATCGTATTGTACTTTAATTTATGTCTTTAATAAATGTGTGTTGTTCTAGTGCTAATTATGAATTATCAAATTCATAACTTTTGACTTTTTAATGAATGATTTTAATTTATTGTTTAGATTATTTATTTATTGATTGAATTTAAAAATAATTATTATATTAAAATAATTATGAATCTATTAAAATCTATTAATACAAAAATATTAAATAAGTATATAGATGGAAGAAATAATTTTTATGATGTATCAACAAGGGCAAAATGTGGTTAAATGAAAAACTTTATATTTGGTGTAAATAAATAATGTTACACAAAATTTGGTGTAACATTATTCATTATCCTAAAAATTACACCATATTTGGGGTATCAGGGGGGCACCTCCAATGGCATGTTGTATAGCATAAAAGTTGCTCCAATGATACATCAAATATAGTGCAATTTTTAGTTCAATGAATACTGTTAGTGTAACACTATTCATTTACACCAAATATAGAGTTTTTCATATAATCCCATTTTACATTGTTCACACTTTATAAAAATTGTTTCTTCCATCTATGTCTTTATTTAATATTTAGTATTAATAGATTTTAATTGATTTATAATTATTTTAATATGATGGTTGTTTTTTATTTAATATTTATTTTTAGATTCTAATCAATTAATAAGGAATAATTATTTAAATTAAAATTGCTCGATGTACTTTTTTCAATTCGCACTATTATGTTTAATGTCTTTTACAATTTATTAATAAATGCAATATTTTACTTCATTAAATATAATAAACGACTTTTGTAAAATAAAATTTAGTGTAAATTGACCTCCAATGGTCTACGCCAGATTTGGTGTAACCATTGGAGATGACAAATCAAATTTAGTGTAGACCATTGGAGGGTGTTTTACAATTACACCAAATATACCTAACCATTGGAGATGCCCTTTAGAACTATGATGTGCCAGAAGCTATACTCACCTAGGGTAAAGCCTTCATTTAGCAAACTTATAAGTTATAAATGGTTTATAAGTAGGACAATGTGTAGTAGTTATAAATGCGTACTTGAAATTAATGTTTAACTTTAATTGAAATTACAAATTGTATCCAAACGGTGGGAAAAAAAACTATGCTCTTGTCCATAAAACTGTTATTGTCCAACTATTGTACTAATAAGTTAACCCATTAATTGTCAACTACTTGAATAAATCTAAAATACTCTCTGGTCAGTGCCAAACTATTTTGTGCAAGAGTTTGCACAGTGTCATTTCCATGGTACGAGTCCAGGCTGCAGGTACTTCAACGGTTATAGCACAGCCTAAGTGAGCAACGGCAGAGCACAACCTAAGACCTAAGTAAGCAACCGCAGATTTTATCCTTGTACAGGTCTGGGGAGACTCACTTAGCTTATAGTTTAGGTGATTCATCCATCTTTTATTTCATAGTTCTATGCCATCTAACATTCGCTCACTAAAAATGTTGTAATCCACAATAAGCAAAAAAAAGAAGCTATAGTTGATATGCTTCATTAGTTTTGACGCGGTCACTAAAATAGAAGACCTGTAATTTGATAGTGATGCCTCTTTCTCTCTCCAAGTCCATATTATCAAGAAATTGCTCCTTCATTTCACGGCTCTCCACTGTACCCGTTATCTGCAACAATTTGTCCGCCAAAGTCGATTTTCCATGATCAATATGAGCTATGATACTGAAATTCCTTATATTCGTCGTTGGCACCTAGAATATCAATACAAGTATTCACTAATTAATAAATCCATCCGTAAATTAGACATCGGTAAATAGCAGTAACCGACTAACCTTGGAAAGGCGGTCCTTGCCAGCGCGGGCGGCGAATTCGAGGTCGGAAGCGGAAGGGATGCGTTTGGGCTGAAGGTCAGTGCCAGTAGCCAGGCAATAAATGCCCAATTTACGCCGTCTTCTCGTACGAAAACTGAATAATTTAGTAGATAAGTCATTTTTGCAGTAGAATTGAATACAACTTATATTCAAACTTAAAGAGCGGTTAAAGTTGAAGGTATTGAAATGGGAATGGCGGGTTGGAGGTTTGGAGGAAAAGGTGAGACCGGAGCTGCAAAAGTCTGCTGCCGTAGCCATTTTTGCGCTCAGCCGAGCAACGCAGTAGTGTTCGGCTGTTAGCGCCTTGCTTTGATTTGAGCCACAGGAAAATATAACGAAACGATGGAGTTGATCTTTAGACTTGTTTGAAATCAGGCGCTGAACTTTGATTCGAAGCAATTATATTATTGTATTTTAATTTACGAACAATCAGGTCACTCCGTTATGCTTCCATCCAATTACGTAATAAACTTGGTGCGCCGTTAAAATTAACGGAATCTTCAAACGTTTTTGCTAACTCAACGAAGTAAATTTCATCCTCGGTCACTAAACTTTAGCCTTACTTACAATCAGGATACTAAATTTTTAATTTGGAACAATTACACTACTGAACTTAAATTTTTTTAAGGTTTCATAAAAAGCGTTCTTAAATTTTTTATTTTATTTTAATTATTTATATTAAATAAAATAATGCATACCAAACCATTCATAAATACAATTCATGTTTGACAAAAAAGTATATTAATTTTTCAAAATTAATTATTATGTAGGTAAAAGTCCTAACTTGATTGTAGTAAACTTTTATTATGTCCACTTGTAGTCTCGATTTGATGGAGATTAAAATTATATTTGTAGTAAATTTTGATAAAAGCTGATAAAGTATGTGGTTAAAAATTTGTAGATCTCATTAAATATGTGTTTAAAGTTAATTATTAATTTTAACTTAAATTTAAATTCCTACTAAATGGAGCCTAATATCAATCGAAAATCAGAAGACCAAAAAAATGTGTATAATATTTATACGAGTTTAAAATAATAAAAACGAAGTGCAACAAGTTTCTAATAAGTTGTTTTCTCATCAATATAGGGTTTCAAATTCAAATCTGTAGTCGTATTGCTTCTCTGGATTTAGTGATTTTGCTCTTATTTGTTAAAGATTAAATTTCAGATTTTAATTTAAGTCAAGGTCAACATTAAATTTTAACCATATATTTTATAGGTCCCATAATTTTTTAATCATGCATTTCATTAACTTTTATCAAAATTTACTAAAAATCTGATTTTAATCTCCAGCAAGCATGAGCTTAATTTATGGGTCAATATCACTAATGAACTATGGCAAACATGGAATCAACATATTAAGCTCCTGTTTAGTGACCATTATTATATTGAGAAAATAGAGTTTTGAATAGTGATTTTTTTTAAAAATGTGTGATTAAAAAATAGGAAATTTTTTTTAATTTATATGCAAAATATTTTAGAATAATGATATCTAACACCAGTTATGTAGTTTTATTCTATGGGTTTAATTAAATTAGCCATTTAGTTTTGCATTTAAATTAATCTATTATTTAATATCGTATAATTGACACCTAAACTAGTGTTGAACATCACTGGTGATGAATATCATCACTCAATATTTTATTGTATAAATGTATGGTTAAAATAAGTATGAGAATTAAAGATTTTTAAAATAATTATTATAAAAAAAATGGGCTAATTTCTTAAATTATTTGTTGCTTTACGAAAAACAAGGCGCTGTTTGAAACAAGTTGTTGGACCCACAAAATAACAATAATGTTATAAACCAGGGAGAAAAGATAAGAGAATAGAGAGAAATCGATAGACTTGTATGTTTTATACAGAAAGATTAGGAATACGGTGATAATAATTTATAGGACTGCAAAGTTATAATTGTCATTCACTAATAAACTTATCATTTACAACATTTCCCTTGAATGACATATTACAGAATATATGTTTTATTAAAACCTTATCAAGAAAATTCGTTGGTATAAAAGCGATTAAAAGAAAAATTATACACGTGTTCCCCTGATTTCAATCCATGTTTCAATTCATTCTTATCTTGTACATAAATGTCTTTGATATTGCAATCCTGATGAAGCACGTTTTGTGTTGTCTTGTTATAGTTTTCAAACAATATCGTTTTCATAAGAGATATTTATTAACATTTGATGATTGTGGTAATAAGATAATTCCAAACATAGCTCTTGTTTATCTCTTCGAGAATCTCATATATATCATAGTATTATTTTGAGAGTAAATGTCTTGTATGTCATGGACATTCATTACACGAGAAATATGATTCGTTAAAATCCTATTAAGAAAAATTGTGTGGAAAATACTGATGAAGGAAAAAAGTAAGTTATTCTTTTGAGTACGTTACAAAATCCGTCTCATTAAAAATATTGCCAGAAAAATTCAATTGAACAAAACCTTGGTACAAAAAAAGACTACAACGCGTATTACTCCCCTCATCATCAGATCATCTGAATTATGTTTGAAGCATATTAAATCATTCGAGTATAGTATTAAATTTATATAAAATAAGTTGACTATACTCACATTTATTATATACATATAAAATTTCACGCATTGTGACGCTAACAAAGTAGAGATTCGTGATTACATCGACAACATGATAATTTATCTCGTTATACAAGTTTTCGCAAAATTAATTATGCAAAGAGTCGTAAATTTCAAATTACAACTTTACTTTTTCCATTTCCATTTCATATAAATATACACCTTTAGGTGTTCAAACTGTAGATTCAGAAACTTTAGGTTTCTCTCGTAAGTTCTGTTTTACTAAGATCGTGTCTAGAAAATTCAGATTTCACTAGTAAATTCAATTTTAGTAAGACTGTGTCATTTTATTTTGCCAATCATTACTTCGATCGATGACGAATTTATTTTGATATCCTCGCTATTCGTAATATGAATTGGTACATTATGTACAAAAATAATGTCGATAACTTTTTATTTTTCTTCTATTTATTTATCCATAATGATAATTTATTGAGATATCTCAATTTTTAATTTTCAATATATCAGGTACCCGAATCTCTTCTAAAATTTTATAATTTGTTATGTTCAAATACTCATCAAGAGTATATGCATCTTTAATGGGATCATCTTTGATAATTGCTTCATTTTCGTTTGGAGATTTTTATAATAAAATCGAATATATTCACACTTCATGCGTGTCATAGATATATCAAATATAATATTAACTAATTGTCCGTCACGACATTAATTCGAGGAGGAGTATTTAAAATTGGTGTACGAAAGATATCTGTAAATGCATCCAAGTGAATCATCATTTGAACTTCTGGTTCGAATTATTTTTTGCGAGAATTTTGATAATTATGCGTCTGTATTTTATTTCCAATTTTTTTATTCCTCCCCTAACACTGAGAAAATTGTCAATTGACAGTCATCAAATTGTTTTGTAAAATATTGTGAAAAACGTTATTACCTTTCATTTTTTTTGTATTTTCATTCTTATTTCCTCATTTCATTATGAAAACAGAAAACGTCATCTTCATCTATTTCCTCAATTAAAAATTAGAAAATGAAGAACATATTCTTCTATTTAAATAAAACAAAAAAAAATTATTGCAATCGTAGTCCCATTTTTTTAAAAAATGCAAACAAGTCACAAATAGATTATTAAAATGATAATTAGCACATAATATCCATACATTTCACTATTATTGTGAAAAGCGTCACACTTTTCATTTTTTAGGAATTTTCACCGTTGATTACACATTTGATTGTTGAAACCATCATTTCTATCAATTTTCATCTATTTTTTCAATAAAAACTGTGAAATGACGAATATACTCTCATATTTAAATAAAAAACGTGTAAGGGTAAGAATACTCAAAAAATTTAGAAGGTAATTACTTTTTCATAATAATAGTAAAAGATAGAAACATTATATGCTAACTACATTTTTAATAATTTATTTGAGACTCGTTTGTACTTTTTTTTTTATTTAAACATAAGGTATATTTGTGATTTCACGGCTTTTAATTAAGAAAATGAATGAAAATGACATTATACTCAATAAAATGTGAAAAGAATGATGAAATTGATAAAAAAAAAATAAAAAATATAAGGACGTTTTCCACAATAATAGTGTGCACATTATATATTAATTACCCTCAAATTAATTGGAGACGTTTAACAAACAATAACGTTAAAACATTTGTTGACATCTCAACTAATACTTATTAAAAAGTTGAGATTTATGATCACTAATATTAACAAAACACACAATCTTGATAGTATAATCTAAAAATTATACTCATAATTTGAGCAGTAAATTTGTAATCTTCAGTTTGTAAACATCATGTAATTATTTAGTATTTGTATCGAATCTATTAGATACAAATAATATTTAAATGGTCAATTGGAGGGTGACGAAGCCCATTTAACACCCTGATTAATTTTTAGAATAGGAAATTCAATCCCGATTTTAGCTAGTGATAGTTAATGAAAAAAATTCGTGAAAGAAAACAAATATAATATATGATTTCATTTGATGAATCTTCTAGTTCTTTATTGAATATCCATTTAAATTTTTAATTTTATATCATTATTGATCCGATAATGGTCCAACTAATTATGCTAGACGATAAAGTCGAATTGAACTTCTAGTTCAATATAGGATATAATTCAATTATTTAATTTTGAAGAATGTGATTCAACATTACATAATCATATAGTAGTCAAACTAATCAGTGTCCCTGTGACTTCAATTATATGTTTTCCTTCAAGTTATAAATATTAATTCACATTATTAAAAACATGTGTTACTTGAAAGCACGTTGTATTTTATTATTACACCTTCAAAAGTATTATATCAATATTTTTAGAAATATTAAAAATTATAATCATGCTCTCCGTGAGCAATCAAATATTATTATAATAAATTATAAAATGATTTATTCTTCAAAAATAAAAATATAATTTACATTAGATCGTATTTAACTATGCTCTTCGGGAGTAAATATAATCTAACTGGAATATTTGTTAATAATAGTGTAATACTTCAGAAATACCAATAGACTATTATTTATAAATATTAACTCAACGGAGTGTGTTATCTAGCATATATTTTGTTTCTTCAAGAGCATTGATAAATTATTATTATTATTATTATAAAATATTTACATGTATAAAGATCTGCTCTTTAGGAGCAATAAACATAATATTCTTTTAGAATATTAATTATAACGTTGGGTTATTTCATGAACAACAAAAAAATATTTTTTGAGGATATTTATAGAT
>CAIGRL010249752.1:0-42069 GCA_903798325.1 Fraxinus xanthoxyloides
TTCTCAACCCATGACTAATATGAGCTCGAAACTTCCTTGTACGGTTTGGGAAGGGATTTCGATTGATCAAAGAAGAATCTACTTCAACCACATCGGTTTAAAAAAATGAAGAATTCTTTTTAATAATGTTGACCTTTAAGGTGAACCCAAGATTTACTTATGAGATTTGAAAAAATAAGATGAAAATTTTCAATTTCAATAAGCTTTAAAATATCACCTTGAATTTAAAATTTAAATAAGTTTTATAAGAAAATTTTAAATAATCGAAGTTATACAAGAAATAGGTAAGTACATTACTAGAGTGTCTTGTCTGCTTAAGTTATGTGTTTAAGGAAATAAAATAATTTTACTAATTTATGACAGTTTTAATTATATAGGAAGAAACTTATTGAACACATTTTGTTACGTGTTATCCCTTTCTCATCATCACCTTACCCCAATAACGCAACATGTACACCAATAGTATTGGCATAGTTGGACAAGACCTAAACAAACTCAAAATAGTAATTACTTTTAGAAAAATGCTAAGTGTACATAATTATTGTACATAAGAGTGTCCAGAACCCTCACACCGGGCCTCAAGCAAAGTCCTTACTTTTATGGTTCTCTGGGTCGGAATACCAAAATATGCTAGTTCACAACGCCCAAGTTTCCCCCTTTCTTGGATATATCTTGTAAATGTTTTTTCGGCCGCCATTTTTCCAGCTAACCAAATGTGAGAGCATAAACTGATTCTTAGTGGGTTCAGAGCTTGTTTCTAATGGAAGAGAAAGGGGATGATTTGGCGGCGACGATTTGGCAACGACGAGATGGAGTGCTATATGGTGATGGTGGTTTCCGATGGCTAAGGTGGCGGTTGGGTGGTGTTTTCAGTGAGTGAAAGTGGCGGTGGAAGAGAAATATGATGATTTTTTATTCGGTTTTTTTAATTATTTATTTGTATTTTATTGAAAAATCTAGGAGTATGGTTGCAATTTATTCTTTATTTTTCTTTTCTTTTTGTTTTATTGGAATATGATGGTATAATTGTCATTTTATTGAGAAAATGGATGAAATTGACGATTTCCACAATGAAACGTGGAAATAGGGGTGAAAATGCAAAAAATCGAAACGTAGAGACGTTTTACACACTGAACTTCAAACGTAAGGATGTTTTGTTTTAATAACCCTATTTGTATTGTTGGCATCCAATATTTCGAAAAAAGGATATAGGCCACACATGCCCAAGTAAATTGACCATCACAAGGGAGTGGATGCAGAAGTATCAAAACGAAACTAACAGGATCGTGATAACAATTTTAAGACGACCGAATAGAAATCGCCTAGGCCCAGATTTGCAATAGAAGCAAAAACAGAAAACTTGTCAAACGAGCTCTCAGAATCTTATCCTTTATTAGAAAAATTTGAAGAATTAAGCTTTGTTGCCAGATAAATTTGACATCTTTGTTGACAGAAGATAATGTGAAAAAATAATTGCATGGCATTGTTGATTTTTTTTTTTTAACAGCCCTATGAAATTCCGCCACATAGCATTTCGTCATCTAGGATTTCAAACAAGATATTAGTGTAGCATGATTGAATTTTGAATAATCGATTTCAATAGTATATTCCCCAATAAACAATTACAACTTTTGAAATTATACTCTTTGGATTTTCGTGGAAAACAATTTTCTTGGGAAATTATTTAATTCGCATAGAACATCAATTGAACAGGCCAAAACCAAGCATTTCTCTTGGCATGGACGTATACTTTGCTCGATTCTTAGTTTTTAAAGATACATTCTAAGTTTTTGCCTTGGTTATATCCATCTGTATTTTGTCATTCTTACCTACCAAAATACCTTTTCATTTGCTTTTATTCTTGGCTTAAACCCCATAACCAAATTGATTCATGCTATTTAAGAACTTCAAATCCTTACATTATCTCCCTTCCCACTCTTTTGTTCTCCCTTGTATAGAATTCCTTTGTTAATATATTATCATATTTTATTGAGATAAGGAATATATATAAAGGCGAAACAATGCCAAGTTGCTTTCCGATAGGGAGCAAGACAACAGTAGCACATGATGTTATATTTGATCCGTCGGAAGGATCAATGGAAAATCCTAATCGTGTTCTTATAGTCATGAATGGTTTGAAGGATGTCTCGATTGATTTACTCGAATGGGTCCTCAAGAATTTCACTTTCCGCCATTGTTGCACTATTACTATACTTGGTGTCTCACCCTGGCTAAACATTCCACGTGAGTTTAATATAATGTACCAAACATGTCTTTAGTGCATATCCACAGAAGTATTATTTTTCATCATAATATATTTTTTTATCGATTTGCAAACTAATATAAAATTTGCTTGTATATATATAGTCTCAGCAAAGACTTGGTCAGACATTTGGAGCATGGATCTCGAGGATTTGTCTACTGTGAAAGAGAAAATTGAGTGGAAGAATGATCCCAAGTACCAAAAGGTTCAACGACTTGTTGACCTTTGCCAAAGATATGGGGTATTTGTATTCACAACTCTCGCACAAGCATTATTTATTAATTATATTATTTGATTTAATGATACTTTTTGTGCATTAACTAATTTCAGGTGGAGCCAGAGATCAGAACTGAAATGGGGCATCCATTAAGACTATTGGTTGTGGAGCAAATTAGCAGTCTGAATGCTACGCTGGTGGTTTTCGATAGGTATGTTAGAAAAAAATGTCGATCGAATAATGTACACGGAGTAATATATGGTACTAACTTGGGCACGTATCAGATACCACGACAGGAAAAACATAGAATACTATGCAGAGAAAGTCCCATGCAACATGGTGGTGGTGAACGACAATGGAGAAGTCGAGTTGATCAAGAAAAGATCGTGTATGGATAGTGAAGCCCAGAACACACCTACAACTATTGCTGAGTCCTCGGATGCTGCTGCCATAGCGAATTGCTCGACCTCTATATGTTCTGAACAATTGAAGAAGCGTCTCAAGCCAAAATCTCGAGGGAAACATGACAAAGAATTGAAAAATCTTGATACAGATTAGAGGATTACTAGCAGAGATGTGGGATCAAAATACTTCAATGTATGTTTCTAAATATTAAATAATGTTGATAATGTCTATGTAAAGTGGATCGAATAACCCAGACGAGGTGAGAAAATTAGGATTTGAGATCCTAAGAATGGCTGTAAAATCGTCTTATGCTGTATGCCAAACAATAAAATCCTTTCCTTTCAATTTGGCTGGGGTTGATATCACTGAAACATCTTGCTCTCTTCTAGAGGTTCTCCCTTCGCTAGAGAACTCGATTAACTCTTAGGATGAGCTCGATAGAAAGGATATGACAGTTGTTTTCAGGCATAGCATAAGCTCGACTACGAAAAGTGTGTTGATCAGTACACAATTGGGTTTTTATGTTTTCGTCATCTATAGAAAGGGTAATTTGATGCAGAAAGAGACCTTTATAGTATGGGAGTTAAGTGGAGCGAGTCGTTCGCCATCTCACACCCACAATTACTAGTGCGACACTCACATTGGCTCGGGAGTTTGCTCGTCATATGGGTTAAAAAAAGTAATTTCAGGAAATATATAAATATTGCATCTCGCCCTACCAAGGGACGAGCTCGCGAGTGAATTGAGCCACACTTGAGCGAGTTGCGAGCCAAGCGGCTCAGTTGGTATAATCTTGTGATAATCATGAGCCAAGTCTTGTTAGCGCAAGCTTATAAGTAACATATATGACGACTTTTTGCAAAGCAGGCCAATACATACTTTTCAAAAAATTCATCTTGTAAGCTACTGATAAGCACACCCAAACATTAAGTCCACAAATTTTAAATACATATCCCTGTAAACAAATCAGTTCTCAGCTTCAGAAATAAACACTCCTCATTACTCAGATTTCTTCTTGGTTCTTTGTAAACTCTTTCTTCCATTTCTCAGACAGTTTTATATATTCTTTCAAACTTTACCTTTACAGTGGGTATCAGTAGTCTCATTTTTCAAAATCGTAACTTCAGATGCAATGTTATGATTTAAGCATCAAAACCAGTTTAAACACAAGAACCTTAAATTATAATGGAGGTTTTACAAACATGCAACCGTAATTGGTCCATATAAACATAGAGGACAGCATGTTTCCTTTGGAGTATATGATTAAGTTCTTACATGAGAAAAAAGATAAAGAATTAAGTTCATAAAAATTGTAATTAATAAGTTTAAAAATATATAGGGAATCATATCGATCAGACTAAGTTTGTTGTCTCCAATGTGCTCGTGTACTGAACCTTCTCGTTGCATCAGATAACCTCAAAACCATGATCGCGATTGAATGCCAAGATTTTGCCAAGAGAATTCATGTCTACTTGAGCAGATGGTTTTGAAACTTAGAATTATACAGATACATTAGATGCGTTCTTGGACATCTCTTTCACCATGGTCTTGACAAAAAGTTCCCCAGCCCTATACGAGGATCGAACCTGGAGAAGCCAAAAAAAAAATAAATAAATAAATAAAAAAAAAATTACCGTAGAGTCAGAGGGAGATGAATATATAATCCACTAATTATGACAAAAATGAAGAGCACTTTTAATTTATATGAACCATGTAAGTACACAAGCAATGCTAAAATCAGTTTAGTAGTTTCAGTCAGGGAAGGCTATTGATTAATTGAATGCAAAAACTCTTTTCTTTTAAGAATCTTTTTCTTCAGCTACTTGAAGTGTATACGAATATGTTTGAAAAGTAACAACAATGCAGTTGGTTTGATTAACACCCTTAAGAAAGTATCGAAAGGATATCAACTAGAGCTCAACTGTTATTAAGCAACTCTTTAAGAATCCTTTTCTTCAGCTACTTGAAGTGTATATGAAAATGTTTGAAAAGTAACAACAATGCAGTTGGTTTCATTAACACACCTAAGAAAGTATCAAAAGGTTATCGACAAGAGCTCTAGTGTTAATAAGCAACTTATGAAATGTGTGACTAATATAACAATAGATATAACTAAGGGGAAATTTGCCGAAGTAAAATCAGAAACTTGTAGGAATATCAATAACTGGCTTAAATGGATTGTATACAGATACGAAACTTAAGCTTAGTCTCAAGAGATAATGTGTCAAGGAACGTTATAACAATTTTAAATCATGTAAGAAAACCTTCTCTAAGGTTTCTGAAAATCTATGGTTTAATGTTTGAATGTACTGAAGTAGATTGAGACATACTGAAGTGTCCAAGGGACTAGTCCTTAACAACAGAGAGTTGATGAAGAGAAGTAAAAATTTGTCCAACAGAGGGGTTCAAATGAAATAAATCATGTAAAGACAAACCAGAAACCAAAGTCAAAATTTCAATTTGGGTTTGACACTTTTATTAAGGTCCATCGGTAGGAAGTTCTTGTATAAACGAGAGAGAGAGAGAGAGAGAGAGAGAGTTAAATCTGCTAAATTTGTTTAATTCTTTCACTAGGCAAACAAAATGTCTGCACCTTTGATAAGAAAAACAAATAGATTTCTAAATATTTCAGGGTAATAAGGTAAAGACGTTTACCATGGGTCCGCTTGCAACATAACGGAAACCAATTGACTCTCCATAATCTTTCCAGAAGGCAAATTTTTCAGGTGTGACGTACTCTTTGACAGTAAGATGCAATGGTGTTGGCTGCAGACAAGGAAAGGCAGTAATTTATTGTAGTTTTGAAAATATGCTTCAAATGGACTAAAGCCACAGTCTGTGGCCTAATAAACGAAATTAATATTTTAAGAACTATAGCTAAGGAATCCCTAAGGAAAAGCGAAGAATACTATTTTTCCCTTTTGGGTTAACAACCAAGAATATATTGACACAGCACCACAAATTAGCCTCCAGCTATTCCAGAATGTCAAATGAGATTTGCAAGACCAAGTTGTAACAATAATAGTTATTATCAAATGTATAGGAAAAAGAAGTATTGGCATGGACAGCTAAATTGATACAAGCAAGAATCGATGTCAGTCGAAACTTCTTACAGTTCCTAAGGCCAAATTTATTTACCCTCGAGAACCTAGCTATTTAATCCCTCGGCATGTCAACTCACCTGTAAATATTGTCCAAGCGTCAAAATGTCAACATCTATGGCCCTTAAATCAGCCATGGCTTCCTTCAGCTCATCATCAGTTTCACCTAATCCCAACATGATAGAAGATTTTGTTACCATCCCTTGCTTGCTGAGCTTTGCATGTTTCAGAACAGATAAACTCTGTTCATACCTGTACCATGCAATCAACTAGGTTAGCATAGCATCACTCAGACAAAAATACGGACTAAACCCAGGATTTTAACTGAAATGTATTAGCTTTCAGCATAGAAATAAATTATTTTCCCGACGATGGTATTCTACACTGACTTCGACACCTAACCATTTATAACTGAAGAGGCTGCTGCATCAGTAGATTTTAAATTACAAAAATTTCAAAAAACGATTCACTTTTATCTCAAAGCAGCAAATTTGAGATAGGCCCCAACAAGTTTAGTATGAACACTAGGGTAAACAAACTTAGAAACAGCTTGATAAGATTATGACGAGACTGACATTAAAATAGTTGGAAAAATGGCACTTTCAAAGTTAAAACCAAGCAAAAACAAATTAAATAATGGTCCTTTGCACAGGAAGTACAAGAGTGATCACAAAATTTGATTAGTTTTCAGTTTGTATTTTGGAGGAGGCTTCAGGGAAAAACTTGATACAAAATATCTAGATTCACTGAAGATAAAATGCCATACATTAAGAGGCCAATTTTGAACTTGGCTGAATTAATGGAATAACCTCTGAACCACTTACCCAGCCCTAGGATCTCTAACAATACGCTGCAGTCGTTTCACAGTTTCAATATTGTGAGCAAAAACCTCTAACCCAGAGTGTACTAGAGTGGATACGGCATTTAGGTCACCTCGGAAATCAGAAGTTAAACACTCAACCATGATATCAGGCTTCAGCATCTGCAAAGGGATTCATATTGCAACTTAGAAGTATGCATTCTAGTCTAGTTAGTGTAAACATAAGTATGTACATGTGTCACATTTATACATTATTAGCATCAAACTATACTTGCGTATCTACAAAACATGAAGCATGTACATTATTCCATATAAGCTGAAAGCAAATCAAGTTTCATGAACACAGAAATGCTCATACCTTCATGGCTTGGACTGTTTCAGCAAAATGGCTACTGCCACCATCAGGTAAATCATCACGGTCAACACTGGTTAGAACAATATAATCCACACTGCAACATGAAAATCAATGCAGTATTCAGTCTCTACACACATCTAAAGTCAAATATTTTAAGTAATATGACTTGTGAGCTAATGTAAGTCTAAACTAATGGCTCACATGAATATCAAGCGTAGTTCAAGGAAGAGTTGACAGAGAGAAGTAAAAACTCTCAATAGTGGAAGAGTTTTTGACCATTCTAGGCTTTGATGAGAAAAACTGGTAATATTATTCTGGTATGCCCTATCAAAAGACTAAACAGAGGACTCAAAGTAATCATTTTAAAAAGAAAGCAAAGAAAATAAGCTACCATTCAAATATTTAGCGAAACATCCAAGTTAATCTGTCTGATGTGGAACACACATGGTTCTAAAGAAGACTAGCTTAGTTAGGTAGTCAGTTTTAATGACATATTGCGAAACTACTCAAGTTTGGTAATTATTCACTAAAAAATGTTCCATGATTTTTACCTTTTGGAACGGAAGTTTTAACTAAAAATATAATTAATTCCAATTACAAAGATCATTACTGGACTACGATATTGTAGTAGTTGCAGAACTGTCCAACTAAACAATTGAATTGACATTCCTGGAGAAACAACAGAACACGGTAATGTCTTTAGACATTATCCTAATATAAATGCCAATATAATGTACAAACCATAACCTAACTCACCAACAATGTGATTTCCCTTGTAACTTCAGGTAATTTTAACAAATCCAAAATTAGGTAAAAGCAGAAGGGGCGTCTAAATGCATCTTTAAATTGTAAGAATAAAAAACCTGAGATAATAATAATCAAAGACCGGTAAGAAGGTGCAAAAAGTTGTAAGCTTTCAAATTCAAATTCATAAAGAACCATTTTGGTAAAAAAAAAAAAATTAAAAAGAAAAAAGGAAAGGAAAGGAAAAAAAATGATTTCAATCCTGCTTAGCTTCTCATTGTAAGAAACAAAGAATGTGTATCTGTTCTATTCTAAATTTTTCACTAATCAATACTAAAGAAAAGTTCTGGATCACAAATTCACAACCCTGTGTTACAACTTTCAGTATGCAGGAACAAAGATATGTAACTGGTTTATTGTGGTTTGGCGTGCAGCCGTGCTCTCTCTGCACACCATGCACCAATACATTTTTTTTTTCTTTTTGATTACCGTGGATGTCCGGGCAGCTTACGCGCACCTCGACTAATCCCACGGGACCCTGAAATTTACGGCCGGATACTCACCTCAGTAACCCTGAGGGAACTCCAACTAGTGACCATTGGAGAGCAAACACCATGCACCAATACTTAAAGGACAACTGACAGAAAATTGTAGGATCGCCTCGTTAAAAAAATGTGATAATACACCAACCTCAAAACCTGTTTATCTAATCATATAGAGATGTTCCATTAATTTTTTTTCCCTCTTTTTCGCAAGATAAACATAGATGCAGTTATTTTATCTCTCAATATCCATAAAACTTCAGTTATTTTTCCTATCTGGATTAAAGTAGGATTCCTGAAGAGTTGGACAAATGTAAAAGTAGTACCAAGCATTTCACTGGGGTTTTTACAAATTATCCAAGATGCGCCTCCAAAAATTGAAGGATGTCCACAATACTACCATTTAAATTCAAGAGATCTCACTCACCCTACTACTCATCTATGTTCGCGTTTCCGTATATTTCATAAACAATATAATCAAGAGATCTCACTCACCCTACTACTCATCTATGTTCGCGTTTCCTTATATTTCATAAACAATATAATCCCACAACAAATTAAGATAAATTTCAAGTCTTTAATGTGAGATTGACCTAATTAATAAAAGAAGAAAGTCAAGAACTAGTCCAGTAAAAACTCTGCAGCAAGAGAATGAAAACTATATACCCCCAACTTGCAATTGCCTTGGCAGTGTTGTAAGGCTCCATAGCATCCGGAGGAGCCGGGTTCCTACTAGTCTTGACTGCACAAAATCGACATCCCCGTGTACAAGTGTCACCGAGCAGCATAATCGTTGCAGTAGCAATCCCATCTCCACCGCCATTCCAGCACTCCCCGATGTTTGGACACTGCGCTTCTTCACACACAGTATTGAGTTTGAGCCTGGACAGGGATTCCTTCACCTCCTCGTACTTCTCCCCCTGCGGTGCCCTCTGCCTCAGCCACACAGGCTTCTTGACATTCGGGTCTCTGCCCGTATGCATGCCCACCCCACCCGGGTAAGGTGGGTCCCTTTTCACAGCCATTTCGTTGCTGGTGGCGGGCGATTCACAACGGATTGTAGAATTGGATCTAATGCTGGGCAAAGAAGGGGGAGGAGAGAACGGAAGCTTGGAAATACATTGGTGAATCATTTTGTGATATGATGATGAATCAAAATGAACGAAAACGAATACTAGAAAAGAAATTCATCAAATACAAATACTGTGTTCGTTTGGAAGTTTAATCAGTATTTGTATCAGCCTAAATGCATTGGAAACTCCGTCCCCATTTTTTGGGTTGTGTAGTTTTTGTTGGCGGGTGCCGCTTGCTTAACATCTCCATGTCCAAAATTCGAAGTCGTCACTCGTCAGTTATATCGAGCAGCCAAATTTCAATTTGATCAATTATTTTTGCCTTTTACTCAAGTATTTGTGTGCTTCCTGCAAGAGAAGAGAAACATTTTAGGTGCATAATACCGAGTTGTGTTGGGATTTTGACACAGCCAAAAGAAGTTGCATTACAATTTGCAAGGGATCATTCTGGTTTAAAATTAAATAAATTTAAGTCAAATGATGATCGATGATTTAAAATTAAAGGTTAACACAAATGGTACCTACAAGTTTAATGTTAATATTGTTGTAATCAATTTCTTGCAAGATTTTTGACTCGATAGCATGACAACTCTCGATTTTATTTGTATATTTACATTCACATGCATAACGTTTTAACTTTTCTAAAAATAAGAGCTTTTCCAATTAATCGCAACATGTTAAACCTAAATCAAACCTCTCAATTTAAAATCATAATTCTCGAATTCTCCAACATATTTTATTTTTAAATCCTAATCAATTTAAATTTAATTCTGAATGTGTATGTGTATGTGACGAATTTATGTCCAAAAATTCAATCACAATTTTTCCACAAAAAAAATCAGAAATTGATTTACGATGTACTTGCACAGAAAATTTGACAAATATTATTTTTTCGCCAAAGATAAGTTGAACACAATCAATTATTGTCGATGACATCATGGACGAAATTATCACAAGTAATCATTGTCAGACGTGCATCGATTATCACTAATACAAAAATTTCATTTAAAGCACTGACTCGCATTGATCTTTGTCATGTACTATCAGTCGATGATTCTACATGTGATCATTTCTTCATTTATAATTTTTTTTGTCTAGTACAAGTGTACAACTATTCTTGAAAAGGCCCTCAAGCTAGCATGTTTGACAGTTATTTATAAACTATTTAAATTATAAATAGATAGAAAATATTGTTGAGTAAGTGGATAATTACAAGTCTTATGGAATACGTGGATAAAAATTGGAGCAAAACTGAGATAATTCTTCTTGTATGACATTTTATTAAAGCTAGAACAACCTTTACTACCACATCATGAACTACTGAATCCATCGCAAAAATCTCCCAAGTGTCGCCTGCCATAAAACACCAAAAAAATGACAAATTATGTGCCGCTTTACAACTGTAACTGATGATGCATTCTCAAACCTATAAAAATTGGTGAGTAGACTAAGCTTAAGAGGACGAAATTAAAGATGCTTACTCTGCTACTCCAAAAACTTCTTTTGACAGTTGAAGAGCTATCCCTCGAACAGAACTGGGGCAGCTGGTACACAGCAAAGTAAAATGTTCAACCAACAGAACAAGATACTGGAAATTATTAAGAGTGACCTTTAATGAATAGCTAAACACGACCAAGGTAGACAAATGGCATATTTGGTAAAGTGGATTATACTATACTCAATAGTATTAAGATAGAAAAAGAAGATAAAAATCGTGTACATTTTACACTGCACTAGAGTCTAACACTGCTAAGCAATATGCACTGAAGGGACACTTTAGACCAGTACTAATGTTACGAGACATTATTATCAAATCACAGTCACTAGTACAGACAGCAAGCTATTAGGCTAGAATCATCATCCTAAACTAGCCCTCTTTTGAAACCTAACTTGGCTATCAAAGATTAACCAAACTTAACCCACCTTAAGTTTATATACAGTTTCTTATCTACATTGAAAGAAGATAGTGTTTTTTAACACGTGGCAAGTCTCATTCATCTACATAATGGAAAATAAACTTGGCAATTAACCCAACCCTAAACAAAAACCAAAATGCTATGTACCTGATATTTAAGACTTCTTGGAACATAAAAATATTTAATTTTTTGAAAAACTACATTGGGTTTGGAAATCTAATGTCAAACCAAACTAACCGGTGACCTTTAGCTTGTTGGGTAGTGCTTAAAAGTTGTGGGTTCTAAGAAGGGTGTGGATAATAAGTGAATAGTATTGTAGATCCTACAAAATGTGATAATAAATGTCATGTTTGACCAGCTTAGCCTTGCCAAACATGCACTTTCTCCTCGAGTAGGAAATAAATAATTCCAGAAACTGGACGACCAAGCTGCGATTTCCTCAAATACGTATATTTACAAATGAAACTGGAGACAAACTAATAAATAGAAGAGTGTTATGAATGCGGGAGGTTACAGCACCAAGCCTAATAGAGCCTGCTTAGGGCTGCTCGGCTTAAATCCCAGATCAATCATTAAAGCTGAATATACGAAAGATGTATTTTTGTCAGATCATCCACAACACAAGATGATTCAAATTCATCAGGTATAAAAATGGAACCTTTTGAAGGTCATCAGACTTGTTAAACATATGTGAAATTCGAAACCAAAAATGAAAAAAACTGCATTCTGTATCTCTTAAAGCATGGGAGTTTTGATGTAGCTTATTAACATAATTTCAATAACAACTGCATTAGATTTTCAAGAAAGTGGCCCCTCGCTTGATATTAATAAATCAAAACTTCAACTAGTCTTGTTTATTTATCCCTAATCCAGCAGCAGTACAAGGCACGTGAACTGTATTTGTTATAAAATACTTCTACTCACTCAGAACTTACTGAGAATTCACGAATTCAGAACTTGAGAGCATAGACACAAAATTTAGTGAAATAATTGTCCAAAACACTGAAGAGTTAATTACTATCTAAAGTAATTCAGAACAACAAAGTAGTTGAGATAATGTCAGGACAGATGTAGAGCAGTGGCTCACCTCAGAGAGATAATAAACCTTTCAAAAAAGGGCTTGCACGGCAAGTTTTCTTTTGAAACCCTTTTCAGAATATCCTGTCATATCCATAACCACGGGACCTGAAATGCATGCACATTCCCATCAGAATATAAAGATGTGGCCTGAACTTGCAGGTTTTCATTTTTCCACTTGGGAAAAAAAAAAACACAGGTTCTATATATCCACATAAATTTACAGACCTTGTCAAGTTCTCAACAATACAAAAACCACCCTCCACCACATCCTAGAGGCTCCAAAAGAAGGTGTTTAACAGCTTCAACATATAAAGGGAAGGCACCACCAGCAGCTATTAACAAGATATTTAATATGTAATAACCCTAGAAAGAAGCAAATTGCCTTGACTATTCAGGCCATCCCACTAATTTGTTTGCAAGTTCATCAGCCCTTAGTTAATTGTAGAATATGATGTACAAATGAGTCTTCGTGCAGTTGAACAAGTGGCATTTGCAACTGAGAGTAAATAAACTGATGTTACCTTTGTCTTTAACGATCCGTCTTGAAATATCATTCAGAATGTTAGCAACTTGAGAATCATCCAACATGGATATTTTCCTAAGATCAATCAAATTTGATACACAATCTGTGATCAAATGGCTTCTCATTCAACATATCTTATATACTTCTGTAAAATCTCCACCATGTCAAAACCAGTCTGGAAAATGTAAGATCAAGCAGCTTCTGGTGTCAAGACAACTTTAGCAGAAGCATGCTCCATGCTTTGGACATCAATGCGCAGGGTGTTTCAAAATATTAACTGCAATTAGTACCAAAAGATGAAAATATGAGTCTCTACTGTTGTTATCGTATTGCTGCACATGATTTTCGAGCCAGATACTTCTCATGCTTGTAATTATATTATAGCAACATTTTTTGTGAAAAAAGAGTTTTGTAATAGTGATTTTTTAGAGAATTTGTGGGTAAAAAGTATGGAAAAGTTTTGAATCTACATGCAAAATTATTTTATCGGAAGAGTTGGTCAAAAATGAGTTTGGAGAAAAATGAGTTTTTAGGGAATGGGGCTCAAACAATGGGCTATAGAAATATAGATATACCAGGAACGGCCAGTCACCAAGACAAAAAACTCAAAAGGCTTTGTGCAAATATGAAGTAAAATACGGAAACTGAACTTAACATCAAGAACAAAAAACCATTGATAGATATTCATGCATGATCAGTTACAAAGCATGCCAATTACTTATCAGCATCTCACCTTCTGCATCAGCCCGTTCAAAGCCGATTGATCCAATGCATCTCTTCCTTGCATAGAAATGAATTTGTATTGACCTGAAAAGTTACCTCCATCACAGCCAATTATGAAATCAAATGTAAAGAAAAACAGAAGTACTCAGCATACCTAGGGCTAAAACTAATGGAGCAAGAAATCAGCAACATAAATTAAGAAGTAATAAAAAATATTTTTTTCTTGTTGCGATATGGACTACCAGAGTTCCTAGAAGTTACGAGAATATGCTATGAGAAATTACGGATCCTGATTTTAGTATCCCCTATCTGAAATATGTAGTTTTGAATCAGACCACCAACTTTATAATTGGATTGAGCACTTTCAAGGTAAGTACACAATTCTGCGTAGAAGTGCATAAAATCAATAAAGTCTTATCCCATACTTTGGAAATGATAAGCCATAAAAGCTCAAATATTTGCTAACTACCTCACACCATTGACCTCTCAAGTAAAATCAATAGTCTTATCCCATACTTTGGAAATGATAAGCCATAAAAGATCAATTTTTTGCTAATTACCTCACACCATTGACCTCTTCGTGCACGGTTTACCATTCATATTATTTTCAACGCCTTTTCATGTCAGTCCATCAAAAACCTTGATTTAATACGTCCAAACCATCTTCACATTCCCTCACAAGTTATCTTCAAGGGTGTATACCTCAGCAAATTCATAAGTGTGCCTATATTATCCAATCTCTTTTCCTTTTACTGAAAATCAATCTTAGCATTCTAAATTACAATCAATTTATGTAGATATTGTTTCTCATAAGTCCAACATTTATCCCGTATACTGGAAAGACATGAACAGAAAAGAAAATGACACAACTTACAAAGCTTGTCTTGATAGAAGTTCACAAGCCAATAGAATACAAATAATTTATTAATCTCCTACTCAAACTCTCCCTGCCACTATGAGAAAGTCGGATTAGATGAGAATTTGAGAATAGAAAAGCTAAATGCATCACAAACTTTCAGATAATATCTTACATGGATCAGCTACCAATTAACCTGATAAAGAAAGTTTGTCAGGCAATAAATTCGAAACTAAAATTCAGTCAGAAGGGGCAGTAATTCGAACATAGAAATAGAATGTCAACTCTAAATTCTAGTCTACAATTACTTATATGCTGAAGTGAAAAATTCATAAAGTCTTCTAGAGAAAGTAAACTGTCATTATCTTAAACAGTCATTAACTATTACATTCATAAATGATTTTAGACATTTAGTAGTTAGCAATCCACAAATGCCTGAATACTATGGCACTGTAACAACAGATCAGTTAGAGTCCTGATTCAACAGAACTTCTAATAAGTAGCTCGCAATACTATAGTACATCTGAAGCCCAAATCAGTTCCCAGAAAATGCATCCCTCAACTCACTCAATATAACCAGGGAGCACTCTAATTCCATAGCAGCAAGGTTATTCTCCAAAGTTGATGTCATTCTTTCCGTTTATCATTGCTTCAACTAGCTTTGCCACATTATCTAAAAGGTTATGGTAATTACATATCCTGCGTGCTATTTGAAATCCAAATGGAATTATAATCCCAGATTACAAACTCTGACAACAAATTACAGGGGTCAGCTACCAAAGTTTGTCAGGTAATATATTCCCATATTAATATTAAATCGAAGGGACAGTGATCAGAATGCAACTCGAACAAAGATAAACGTCAACATCAAGATTTTAATCCAAGAATCACTCATATGTTGATTCATAACATTTATAGAAGCCATCAAACTACTACTCTAGAGCAAGTAAAACTGTCATTATCTTAAACATTTCATTAACTATTGCTAAAGAAAAAAGATGCTAGAATTGAATTCTTTGCTCAAGCCTTAACAAAAGTTGCCAAAATCAATCTACTAGGAAATGTAACTAAATCAGTTGTCTTGAAATTATCTTCTCGTATCCTCATCCTCTCCTTTCTTTCGACAGTCTTCTCGTGCAATTCAATTGTCTTTTCCCACCGCTTCAAGCCGGTGTTCGTAAATGGGCAGGGCCAAAGAATCCGAAAACTTCAAGTGTAGGGCTCTAATCCCACCCCATTTCTTTGGGACAATCTCAAGGGCCCCATCAATCGCAGTAAACACATTCTCAACAATCTCTTTACTCTCCGTAACACCCCACCTCCCAACTCTTACCGCACTGCAAGTCCCACCACTCAAACACAACAAACTTGAAGTGCAGGTCCTTTCTATCTCCTCCTTCCAATTGCAATCACTGCTTAAGTCTACTGGCATCGGGATCTTTCTCTTCTTCTTATAGAACACCTTACCCAATACCTCCGGAAGTAAAGGGACCACATCTTTAACAGCGAAGAACATATCAAATGAATCGAAGAGCTTTTTCTTGGCATCAAAAGATTTATAATCAGATTTCAGTTTCGATAATTTCAGAACTTGTTTTATAGGCATGTCTAGAGACTTTAGCTTCTGCTGGGCAAGTCCTGACTTGATTTTCTTGCCATCAACTATGAGACAGAGGTTCAAAAGGAAAAAATCGCGCGGCAGAAGAGAGTGTCGAAGAGGGATTCTGTGTGGAGTCGCGATGAGGTTCTTTGGTGGAATCTTCTTAAGGGTTATCGATAGATATAGAAAATCATCATTATCTTCTTTGCGGGTATTTGGTGAATCGGATTGTAATTGCAATTTCTTCCATTTCAGCAGGGCATTGACTGCCTTGCGCATCGTTTCTTCGTTGATTCTATCTGTAGAAGAAGAAGAAGCCATCATAGAGCGAGGCCGAAGCGGGAGACGTCTGGGTATTAGGGTATAATGGGAGAGTACAATTAAGGGTGAGAAAGAATATTAAAAGACAAATTTACCCTTCAAAGTTAAAATGATCTAGAAGAACAAATTGCAGTATAGGTCCCTAACCTTCGGATTTTGTAGAAATGCAGTTCTAACCTTCAAATCCTGACAATGTCATTTTTAACCTTTTAGTTTTGTTGTAGTTTTAACCACCCTTTGCTTTAGTAGGACATCTATCGTTCAAAATTTGATGTCGTCAAATATAGTGGCGATATGTCCAACTTTACTTTCGCAGTAGTTAGGGCCGTTTTGGAAAAAAAAAATTAAAGTGTGAGGTAATTAGTACTTCTTGTCTTTATATATCAGACATGTGTATTAAATAATTAAAATTCAATGTTTAATTGAGATCTAAATATAGATACGTAATACATGTGTCAATTAAATAGTTGCATAAAATGATGCATTTTCATTTTCTGAAAAGTAATAGATATTCTATTTATTATTAGAATCGTCTCATTTTCAGGTTTTGCTCTAATCTCTATCCATAGCTGCTGCAATTTTTTCATCATAGATTTGGAAAACATTACTTGGGAATCCAAATAATTGTTACCGTTGTGTGTTAACCTTAGAACGAGCATGATCGAGAAGCTGCATGGTTGATGTGATATAATCTAGACAAGGTTGAGCAACTCTATTTTAAGTCTCTACTACGGTGATTGAGATAGGGTCGAGTAGTTGATGAGGATAGAGTCAAGCAACAACCTCTCATTTATGACGACCGCTTCCTAAGAGATAAGATCTATGGTTGTGAAGTTCATTAATCCTAATGTCACCAATCAAAAAAAAATTGTACAATAAGATGATGTAATGAAATTAGTCCAACGTGTACTTTCTTGTAAGAATTTAGGCTATGTTAGAACCTCATTTTTCTGAAAATGAGTATAATAATAGTAATTTTTTAAAAAGTGTACAGTTAGAAAGTAAGAAATATTTTTTATTTACGTGCAAATTATTTTTTTAAAAGGATATGTGATTGAAAATGAATTTGAGAAAAAATGAATTTGTAGAAAATGAGGCTCAAACATGAGCTTAACAGTACGAGTATAAAAAGATTCAAATTGTTGTAGTATAAGTGTGATATGTCACTTTTTGTTATATCTATACTACATTTAAAGCTCGAGAAAAAATATTTAAAAGCAAGCTCAAAATAGAATAAAGAAACCCTTAAATTTATGCTTAATCCATTTATGAATCATAACTTACAAGAATGTAATAAATGCAAGAAATGAAATAGGGGAAATCATTCTTTGTCTCAAAGTTTGTAACTAAGTACTTGTCTCATAATGAGCAAGTGTCCTTTCTAATAAAAAATGTCAAGCTTTCCAGCAAATGGTGGTTAATTCCTTGACGGACCCTGCTAGGGCCAATGTGGCCATGGCCATCTTGTTTTTCCCTTCCTTGACCACATATCTCATCCCCTATGAAATCAGAACCAGGATTTTACACAGTAAACATGTCCACCACAGGGAAAACTACAAATCATCTAATAATATTTCAATAGACGATCCTACACCGCAAAAATTCCATATTGATCTCATCTAGTTCATAAAGCAAAAGAAGATTTAGAAACTCCAAGATGTAAAATTCTTTGAACATGTAAAACAAGTTAAGCTAATTAATCAAAGAGTTAAATTTGCCTTAAACCAGGCACACGGTGAAAGCATTAACCATCAACAGGCAACAAACCTCAATTCAGCAATTATGAAACTGTTCTTTTGAGAATGTAATTTCATCAAAACCGTCTACCAACAATACCACAAAAATCAGATGGAGAAGTCAATGGTCACTCTTAGTATACTCTCGTATGGAAAGGAAGACGTATAATAAATGCCTGTTTGGTACGGCTTAAAATCCAATTAAAATTGAAAATATGGCCGTTATTGGGTCCCACTCGTCTAATAAAAGTCAACCATAATGGCTAGTTTTTCAATTTTAATCCGATTTTAATCTCTACCAAACACCCTCTAATTCTAAATGCAATTTATAATTTCTTCCATATAATGGTATTAATCATAGAAACCAATTTAGGAGTGATTTAATATAAAATTTGTATGGGCTACAGATTGTGAGCTCACAAAGATAAGCATATATCAGGGAGGATAACTCGAAAAAGGGATGAAATAATTGCAAATATTATAATGAGTCACCAAAGTTGCCCCACTTAAATCAGGACCAGGCAACCCTATTAATCAGTGAGCTTTATTTATCTTTCAGATGTTTTTGCAAAGATGGTTTTATATATGTCCATGAGTCGAGAAAAACTAATATTTTCCCGTCTCATCATGAGACAGTTGTCCTAAGCTATAAGGAAGCAGCTGTGAGAGGGTGGAAGTAAATACCTAAGAACCTGAGTATCCAGAGATGGAATGAAAAGAAAAGGAGAATAAAACTTCCTGATATCAGTTATATGAACAAAAAGAGACACAATTTACTATTTTGCAGAAAATTAATCCAAGAACGAGGAGTTGCAAACACATAATTTCAACAATTTATTTTAAAGGCCTACAAGATTCAAAATAGAGAAAGTTATCTTCTTGTACCCAGAAACTTTGGAGATGTTTGACAGCAAACCATTCCCAACTAGTGACGTAGACATTAAAATAGAATGCTAATATGCACTAATTTCCCAAGTTGTGATGTATACATTAAACTAGAATGCTAATATGCGCTAATTCCCCACAATAATTCTACACGGTGAAACTGGTCGTCTCTAGTCTATTGATATTAATAGTACATGTAAATAATCGAGGTTCCCATCCAGCAGGAATTCAACAAGAGAGAATAGAGCGGCATTAAAGAACGTTTTAAGGACGTGATTGCAATAAAAGCAAACTCAAAGTGATAACAATCATACCCAAGGAAAATCGTATAGCTTTTTTTTCCAAATATTGTGGTGTAGTAAAATGGATACAGGACAGATGGATGAGGACTAGAAATTGCTCAATCAACAGCTCCTCCAGAATCGTTTTGGCAAACGTGTGCATGCTTGTGGTGAAAGGGCGTGAAAGGGAAGTGGGTGTCCTTTTTTTATTTTTTCCCAACTAATAAATTCTACCAATCCTTGTATTGTGATCCTCCTCCTCCAAATCTTATTTGCTATCTGGTTCTTAATCACCTCTGCTTTCTCATGTTAAGAGTTCTACCTAATTGAACCATTACTTACAAAATATGTCAATTGGTGCAAGCCCAAGTCATTGTGAAAACCAATCAAGAGAAAAAATGTATAATTATAGAACCAACTAAATTCGTCTAAGAAGAAGATAATTTTTTGCAATTCACTGATCTAGTTACCAAGAAAATTGAATTGCATTGAAAAACAATCCATTGGCCCATAATTACCTTCAAAAATTACAACAAGTATAGCCAGAACAGAAGCCATCCACCACCAACTGCTATCAACGGTTGGCAACTTCAGTTTTCCTCTTTTTACTCTTCTTCTCCTTCTTCTCACTTTCAGTCTTGGCTCCACCATCAGTTTCCCCACTCTTCCTCTTCCTCTTCTTCTTTTTCTCATTTTTCTCTTGCTCCGGCACTCCGTTCTCCAAATTGATGATCTCCGACGTATTTTCGTCTCTTCTCTGACCAATCTTGGAATATTTCCTGCTTCCTTCATCCAGCCACGGCTCTGCATTATCTTGGGGGTTTCCATTCTCCCAGTCTCTTTGCAATTTCTGAACCCTTTTCGTATCAGGGTAATTTTGAAGGTCGTTAGTCTTATGCTTGCTGTGGAACTGTACCAAGTGATTGAAGGCATCAGCAGTGCGCTGCAGATACAAGGGGACGGCGCCGGAAGAGCCGTTGTCAACGGAGGCAAATCTGCTGAGGAGCTTTGCAGCTCTCGACAGAGACACCGGCTTTTCCGACACCAACTGTGCTGACATCTTCATCTGCTCGTTATCAGTATCAGTAGATTAATCCCAATTACTGCCAAAGTGATTCAGGCCTTTAGGGTTTATGCACTGCCACCGAGGGTTTATCGTGGTTTTGGGGGAGAACATATACTTAAAAAAAAAAAAAAAGGGAAATTTGCCCTTCGAAAAAAAATAAAAATTAATAGTAAAACGAGAGAATCACAGTGTAGGTCTCTGATATTTTAATTTTGTTCAAATGCATCCCTAACGTTTAAATATTGACGAAAACTCGTCAATATTATGATTTTGTAGCATTCAGGGTCTTTCTTGGAATATATCCAATTTTGTGGAGCTTTTTAATTTAGTGAGCCGCAAATATGATCAAACTGGAGTTGAAAAAAAAAAAAATGAAGATACATAGTTATTCAAGTTTTAAATTTAAGAAATTTGTAATTTTGTATTTTTGAAATCCATAACATCTCTCATTGACCTAAATATATCAAATGAGAGAGATTATATTTCAAGAATTTTTCTGGAACAATCTCAATCGAAATTAAATAAAAATGACCGTTTGCATATAAATTTTAAAAGTAGAATAGCTACATAAGGGTAATTTGATCCGAATTTTACCGAAAATAGCCATTGTAACAAAAATCTTGAAAATCTGCAAATTTTATAGCCTAGTCAAGTCAATATCGCGAAGGTACACAAAACACACGCGAAGACCTTATCTTGTTATAAAAGAACGATGTTCACATTTTCTCAACAAAAACACATCCAATAAAAGAAAATGTGAAAAACAAAATTTCTGATTAACCATTAAAGATCTCTTTAATATTCCAAGTGCAAACAGAAAATTTGGTGTTACACCATTATTCATGTGTAAAGGTAGCATGGTAAATCTCGCCTCTAACAATCTCAAGTACGATTGCTTCTTAAAATATCTGCTTTGTTCAGCAAAGAAGACTGCGAAAGCACAAGATGGCCCCTAACAGTGAAAAGGTTCTGCCATACTCTTGAAAGATACCTTCATGTCAAATCTGCGTATATCAATCAACTGCACATGTACATTAAGGGGCAAATGCCGCTCCAGTTCCGAGTTTTATTGACCCACAATTCAACCATCAAAATGAACAAATATGGCAATAAAGAAAGCCCTTATGATGCATGTATTGCTACAATTCCAACAATTAAGTTATAAACGTTCATCCCCCTTTCAGACTTAGCTAATTTATGTTACTTTTGCACTCTGTATAGATACATCGCAATAATTCAAACATTATCAGGCCAGAACTCCCTGAAAAAGGTCCTGTCAAATTCTCTCTCTTGCAGCCGCTTCTCAAACTCTTGCATTTTCTTCATCTTTTTAGATGTGCCCTTTGCTTTCTTCTTCGGCAACTGAAACAAATAATGGCGATTTGTGAACGTATTGTATACTGACACACAAGGGATGACAATAAAGAATATCTATCGATGAACACTCAAAGAGATCACACAGAACACTAATAATATAAAGAACTTCAAAATAAACATATATTTTTTTTTTCTTATTGTGGTATTTCTTCTTTGTAATGTTAGACACCACTCTCTACAATATACAGAAAATTAATAATTGTAGCAGGGAGGCTCGCTCTGCAATGCAAAACATCAATCTTGTGCAATTATTAACACACTTACTTCACAATACAATTGAGCCATTATGATATAAAAGAAGAAAATAGAATAAGATTCAGTTGCCTCCTCCGTCCAGTGCCACAATCCAGATATTAAAAAGAACAAGTGCCAGCTTTAAAAAGACATTAGCTCAGCATGTAAGAAGATGTGCCATCAACAAGCAAACGTCAGGTTAAACCTCTGTGCATTTTATATATAGCTGTGAGAGAAACAGACCCCAAGCCAAACATATGCACATTATCGACTTCAGCTAAATTATTCCCAAATTGAAAATTGAAGTGATGCCTAAAGGTGAAGACAAAGCACACAGACAACAGTTCCCTTTGTTTCTCCTCAAATCAAAACAGAGCTTCCCATTAGTTCAAGCTAGTTCATTACATTGAAAAGATATGGTTTGGAGCATGTTTGGATGGGCTTGAAAAAAAATGGGGCTACCTTATAAGTGAACTAAGGACTTATAAAAGACCATATGTTTGGATGTCAAGTGCTCATAAGTGCAATAAGCACATATATTTGGATTTACTTATGAGCTTTTGGCTGTGCCAAATGACGAAAATAACCCCAGAGTGTTTTACTTGAGATTTAAGAATAATATGTCTACCATAATTATTTCCTCAATAGTATTTAACTCTAGCAAAGCCAACGTTTTTATTGAGATTCTTCCTTGAAAAAGATATAATTGTACCACAATTATTCGTGAAGTGAAATTTAAAATAGGTAAATCACCAATAGAAAACCTAGAGGGTGTTTGGTAGAGATTAAAATCGGATTAAAATTGAAAATATAGCCGTTATTATTGACTTTTGTTAGACGGGTGGGACCCAATAACGACCATATTTTCAATTTTAATTGGATTTTAAGCCGTACCAAACAGGCCCCTAATAAATTTTCCGTGAATTACGGGCACCTTTTTATATATTAATTAAGAATTACGACACTAATGTTGTGATGCAAATGAAATGTAATTTCTGTGACTAATAATGATTTTATATTTGTTCAATTATAATTGTTGAAAAAGTAGAGGGTAAATGGGCAATTACTTGGTCAACCCCACTTATGTTATAGATAAGTCACACATGATTGGGCTTTTCGCTTATTTAAACTTGGGCTTGAAATCAGCCGACTCGCCATTTAAGCAGCATGTTTGGATGGGCTTTTGGCTTATAAGATAGTTTGACCATATTTATAAGCCAACCAAACATGCTCTTGGACTCTATTCCACTCCTTAATAGAAAAGGCGAATCAAGAAAGTGAGGTTAAGGATATGTATATTGCTTTAACTTCAGAATTACATTTCTGACAAGTCACTCCACTAACAAAATATTATTCACAGCCATGACACCAGATGTCCATTAGAGTTGATACCATATACCATTCACATAATTTTTCTTCCATAATATATGCAACAACAAATAACTTCAGATACAAAGATGTTAGCAAATGCTAAATCAACTTTCACTTAGCAACATAAAACTGACCTTTTCACCCTTCCCATCAGGATTCTCAGGGTTTCTTGACTTCTCTTTTGCCTTCTTTGGTTTATGTGATCCCAATCCTCTCTTGTCATTGTTAATATAAGCCTGTACAGGCTCCAACCTACCCTGCATGGAATCAAGGACTTATTAGAAACTTGGCAAGTTATCTTATGTTTGGAGTTCACATTAATTATGGACGAACTTCACTATGACAAAAAGTATGTTCCATATTCTCCAATCAAGAACAAGAATTAGCTTTAGATGATCAGTTTTAAGTGAAAAGTAAATAAGCCATATTTTTCATTCAAAATCTAATTGTGTTGCATGACGTGTCTTCCTTTTTACTGTAAAATTGATAAAGCATCAAGCATGGACATTCAATTCACCATATGCCAAGGATATATTCACAATCTCAAATAAGGAACAAGTACTGGCTATGGATGTTCCCGTTGCGTGATAAGCCAATTTTATAACTCAGATGAGTAACATTTATTCCTCTTTATTTGGAAGAAGTAAATCCAAGAAAAGGCAAGGAGCCATATGAGATCATGGAACATTATTTTTGTATAGCATAATCAACTAAATTATTGCAGTGACCGTAGTTCATAATCATTTATGTTAGCGAAGGTCAAGGACAATTATAATTGAGATCATGGAAGGCATTTTCTAATATAACTCTATCTCTAAAACATTATTTTCTAATAAAACTATTCTATGCTCAATACATTTCGATTTAAAACACCCTTCTTGGTCAATAACATTCTCATAGGCAAATGTTGTACTTACAAAATTTTATAAGTACCTATTCTATGCTCCTAAAATCTTCTTAAAGAGAGGCCTGTGGCTTCTTAACTATAGTTTATTTTGTTGTTATCTAATTGAGTCTCGTCGAGTTCAAAGGAGCAACCAACAATTTTAAAGAGATTCAACTGTTGAAGGAAATCCAGCAATATTTACAAGGATTTAAGATTCAATGATTGATGGAAATCCAACGCAATACATCATACTTCTCTATGTAACTCTGGTGGTTCCGATGACATGTAAAATAGTCACTAACCTAGGCAACCTTGATTAGGTAGATAAGGTAAAGAATCCAATTCAAATTAAATTAGAAGAAGAAAATAAGTAAAAATCAAGAAAATAGTATGGCGGTTTAAGAAGAACCTGTTCAGAGATACCAAGTCCAGTTCCTTCTTTCCATCCGTGTTTCTTCAACAACTGAACAAATCAAAATCAAAATTAAAACAAACACAAAACCCTAAGTCAAAAATTGCACTAAAATGTTCGCGCAACAATTACTCATTATTAAAGTCAACAATATAGGCAGAAAAATAGAGACAAAATTAAAACCTGGAAACCAATATTGGAGGAGTTTATTGGTGTTGACGTGGACGCCCCCATATTCGAAACTGTATCCATACCCAATCCCGAAGATGATGCGTCATCAAATCCTGACGCCAACTCCATTGCCAATAGAAACCAATTTCTGAATATTTCTCAGCAGTTCCGCACTGGATTTCTAGGATTGAATGTGGGTTCCAATGGTGTCAAATTGAGCGGAAAATACGAGTGACATGTAATTTGCCTTTTTTTTCCTCTCTTTTATTTGGAGTTTGGGCAGTATTGTGCTGAGACAAGTCCTTTGTAATTTCACATGAGGGGTCCGATTGTGATTTAATCAAACCTGAAAGGAGGCGGCGAGCAATTTCTAAACTACGCTGAAATGTCGGGTTTAATTGTACATTGGTCACCAAACTTTGACGCCAAGTGTAATTAGGTCACTACTTCAAATAATGAAGATTGGTGTTTTAACTGTTAAAACAAAAAAATTAAGAGTCAACAACGTACTATAATACAATTTTGAGAGTATTTTTGAGTTTTATTGATGATATCCATTTAATCTACTTTTATGTTTGTTAAAAATAACACTTTGCTTTCAAAATAAAGAAAGAAAACGGCCAAATTGGTTAGGAATTGTTGTTTGCACAATTAACTTTAAAGGGTTCAAAGATTAAAACCTCCCCTACAAAGCATGTAACTTTTTCTATTTTTATAGTTAAGAAACTTTAGATAATATGAAATCCATATGTATAACTTTTTGTTATTGCCTTCTTTCATTGTTCTAAGTTATGTCATGCCCCCACTAATTACTTTATCGTTACATGTACATCAAGTTTGACTTTATATATATTGATAAAAAATTTATGCATTGATTTAACAACACTATTTTCAATCAAATGGCCCGATTTCCGACGCATAGGAGTTATGAGGTGTCAAACTTGATGTCAAAAAAAGGACTTACGATTAGCATAATAGATATTATTTTGGAAGAATGAATTTTGGAATAGTAAATTGATGGAGAATGTGTGGTTGAAAAAGAATGAAAAGTTATTGATGTGATGTAAAATATTATTTTATTGAAGAATGTGTAGTTTAAAATGAGTAAAAGAATGAGAATGAAATTTTTAATGGGAATCAAACGAGGGCATATTGATAAAAAAAAATTATGCATTGATTTAACAACACTATTTTCGATCAAATGGCATGATTTCCGACGCATAGGAGTTATGAGGTGTCAAACATGATGCCAAAAAAAAAAAAGGACTTTCAATTAGCATAATACTTGCTTGATTGGCTACGTCCCTAACGGTCAAGAATAGATGATAGGACGTGATTCAAGAAAGAATAAAGTTAATTGCACAACAATTGTGTACAACTAGTTTAACAACGATCTCAATCATCGATTTCAAAAATAGTTTTTTTAAATGAAAGGATAAAATGTTTGACAAATCACAAATGGTAAACAAAGTTATAAAACTGGATTGTACAGATAACATGACTTGTTCAAGAAATTTCTCCATTATCCCCAGGAAATAACCATAATTTTCTCAATTTTTCTCTTTTAGTTTGATCGTCGTCTTAAATCTAAATATACAATTTTAGTTAAAAATTAGAATTCATTTCTTTGTTTCTATATTTAATATTCAACATTGAACGTACATTGCACGTTATTATGAAGTACTTTTAAATGTTGTAAAAGTAATATTTGAATACGCGTGAATGTTAAATAATTTAGAATTAATACCAGGAATTATATACGTGACAACAAATGTCAAATTATTTTTTTGTTTTTAATTAAGTAAAACTGGATGTTCATTTGCATACATGGAAGTGAGTGATGAAATTCATTATTAAATGTTAAATTCTAATTAATTTATATTTATAGTTAATAATATCGAAATACGTAAATGGAGATGAATATTAATTAAACAAATGTGAATGTTAATTAATTGAGAATTAATAATAAGAAATTCATACATTAATGAAAGCACATGAGTAAAACGAATATATTTACATTGATGATAACTAAATAATAAAATAAATTTAATGTTAATTAATTAGAAAATAACAATATGAAATTCATACATTAATGAAAGCACACAAATAAAATAAATTTGTCAAATTTATATGTCGTCCTCATGCTTGTGGAATTGAAAGGCACTCCCGGCAACAACAGCAACCACAACACCAGAGGAACGACAATCAAAGGCAAGAAGAAAAGCATGTAACATACAACTATAGATGGTAACTAAAATATTAAATAAATCAAATATATATTGAAAATTGAAATAATTAAATTATGGTAGGATTATAATCGTTAAAAAAATTATTTTCACTTAATGTAATATTTAATATATTGAAAAATAAAGTATTATTTAAATAATTAAATTATAGCTCGGAAAACTTCTTATTATCTCCAAGAAAGATAACCGTTAGTTGCTCCATTTTCCTTTTCTAGTTTCATCGACGTCTTAAATTACAATTTTAGTTCAAAATTAGAATTCATTTATTTGTTTTATATTCACTAGTTAGCGTTGAACATGCGTTGCACGTTATTATGAAAATAATTTATAAGTTATGTAATTTAGTTTTTGAATATACGTAAATGTAAAATAATTTAGAATTAATACCATTGAATATATACATGACAACGAATATTAAATTACTTATTTAATTTTCAATTAAGTAAAATCGAGTGTTAATTTGCATACATGTACATAAATAATAAAATGCATTATTGAGTGTGAATTTATAATTATAACTAATAATACTAAAATATATAAATAAAGATGAATATTAATTAAATGTATGTTAGTGTTAATTAATTGAGAATTAATAATAGACAATTTATACATTAATGAAAGCAAAAAGGTGAAATGAATATTTAAAATATGTTCATGTTTGGTGCATATTTTGGGGGTAAGAATGCATTTTTATTGTTGATATGATGTGGAATGTATGGTTGAAAAAAGAAGGAAAAATTATTGATGTGATGAAAAATATTATTTTATTAAAAATGTATAGTTGAAAATGAGTAGAAAAATGAGAATATGAAAAATAATGTAACTCAAATAGGGGCATACATATAGATTGATGATAAATAATTGAAAGCAAATGTTAATTAACTAATAATTAATAATAGAAAAATCATGCATTAATGCACATAGTGAAATGATTTTGTCAAATTTACAAGTACATTGATGACCATTAAATAATTAAATAAATTAAATACATATTGAAAAATGAAAAAAAAAATATTATTGGAATAATTAAATTTCGGTAGGAATAGAATCGAAAAAAAAAAAATTATCATATGTGTTTTCCAAATATGAATTTATTAATACTTTTATAGAAAGAGAAAGAAAGAAAGACTTACAAATAGTCGGCCATAAAAACGCCACACAAAAGCATGTCATCCTCTTCAACCCAAACTAGTGAATAATGTTGAGTGGGTCTCGTGGTATATCACAGCACTTGCGAGATTACCACTGCAGTCCTTACCAATTTGGGGTTTATACCAATTATACAAAACCATTTCTGGGTTTATTGCCTTTCTCTTTTTCCCCTTCCTCCAAAAAGTTTTTCAGATTAAGATTATTCAACATCAATTCTTCCTATTCTTCTACTACCAGTAATAATGATGAATTTGCCCGCGTCTCTTTCGTTAATAATGACAATTGCGTTACAAATACAGCTCCGAGTTCCCTCCTCTCCGACGTTTTGAGGTATTCTTCTCTATTTGATGATTGGTCCAATCGATATATAGCATTATAAAGAATATACCTTTGCGTATTTGATGGCTTAAAATAGAAGGCAGTCGTTGAATTGAACTTTATAGACTAGATTAGCTCGTGTGCTGATTATATTATGCTGAATAGCAGTTCAAACCTGTTGAAATTTAGATTTAAGTAGTTTATTGAACAATTTGATTTATTTTCCAGACAGTCTCAACAGCACATGTATGTTTTTATGTGTTTGTTATGCTTTAACATTTTCTTTCATAAAATAAAGCGATAGCCAAATTGCGATATGTGTTTCAGCAAGACCTAATTCAATGTTTTAATGTGGTTCTTTTCACTTACAAATAGGGAAGATGGCCAGGTGCCTCCATCTGCAGGATTATCTTCTTTAGCAGGTTATTTGTTGAACTCATTTACCAATACATTTTGTTGTTAACTCAGTACATATGTTTGTAAATCCATTTATAACAGCGTTTCTGTCTGTCCTATCTTATAGCAATTTTCAGAAATAGATGGGTAAGTAGAGAGATAATGGACTCTTTTTTAGTCATTGTACATATAATATTGTTTGTTCTCTGACATTTTCTTTTTCCATACTCATGAGATGCACAGATTTTTCTCTTTCTTTTTTTGGGAGTGTGCAGGGGAGAGGGCATAGGGAAGGGGAAGGAGGATATAGTGTAATTGTTAATTCTTGAGATTTAAGATTGCAAATAGTTTATTTCCAACATCAATGGAGGACATTAACGTCGTGAAACAGTCACAACCAAATGTGTATATTGAAAAAGAACAATTTGAACTCTTCTTGTTTGGTTTTAATTTCTTCATTCAAGCACTTATACTAGTATTTTCTGAAATAATTATAGAAGTGATAACTAATAAGTATCAGAGAAAATGACATTGTCTGCGCTTGAGAACAAAATGTCTACATTCAAAAACTATTGGTTGACTTGTTACCTGAATTTTGGTAGCAGCTATCAGTTGCAAAATTTTGGCAATTTTGTTAACTCTAATTATACCTGATTAGAACTACAACTGATTTTAATTTACATAACAATCTGTTCTCTTTTTCTGGAATTTAGAATCTGCTGTTTCTTTAAAAAAAAAAAAAAAATTGTGGGGACTTGCTGTGCACGAGGTTGATGTAGTATTACTTGTGTTAAACATTTTATCTAAAACCTTAAGTTATTAGAGAGGACACGTGTATATCATTTAAATGTTGTCTTCAACAGTTCCCTCATGTGTAGAAATAATCTTTTCTTTCCATCAAGGCTGGATACTTGCGCGATTTCATTAAATGGGTGGCATCAAAACTTGAACCTTGCTCACCATGTTAACAATGTCATCTACAAGTTTAAGCTACTGAAGAGGGTCATATGTAAATTATCTAAATGTTATCTTCAACAACTGGCAAGTAAACCATGCTATCTTTTGTACATTTTTTGTTTAATAGAAAAACTAAAAATGGTTTGTTTCCGCAGTTGCCTGATTGGTTTGTTGGTTAAACTGATTATTGGTTGTGCATTGATATGGTTGTGATAACATCTCTATTGTACAAAATATGATATATTAAAAGCTGCAGGTATGTACTGTGACAACCGATTTGTTTATTAGGTCTTTTAACCTAGATTAGACTTTCTGTTTTGAATTATTGCATAAATTTGTAATCTTTCTAAAACTTCTTTATTTGAGCTGGACGAGAGTCTTGACCTCTTGAGACCTCTTGAAAAATCTGATATTCTTCAAGCATTTGTCATGAAATGTAAACTTCCTGTGCTATTTGACCATGGGCCCTTTGATGTAGATTTTATAAGAATAAATTTTGTGGAAAGTTAATTTTTTGAAGAGCGTATAGTTAAAAAGTAGGAAAATTTATAGGTCCATGTGCAAAATTATTTTATTATGAAAATGTATGGTTGAAAATAAATTTGGGGAAAAATGAATTTTAGAGCATCTGTACCCAACAATGACTATATAATTGGTAAGAACTTTTATTTTTGTTATATCATTTTCTTGACGAATTTACTTCTTTAATTTATTTAATAAATGGAAATTTTAATTTATTTATTCATTTTACTTAAATTGTGCTTATCATTTCTTAATATACATATCTTGATTTATTTATCTTATCACGCGCGGGGTGATAAACCTGATAATTCATTATAAAATGTGATTGAAAGTTTGTGGCTTTCGCAGTTTGCTTATAAATATTTCTTGTTAATTTGCTTAATATATGTCATGGTCCCGTAACTCACCTCCATATTTTGAAAAATATTTTTTGTTTAGTTTGTCTTGAATTGTATAAACATGTTGTTTTGAAATGACTTACTAAGTTTAGTATCTGGATGAATAATTTATTGGTTCTTCTTTATAATAGGAGGGATAGTAGCTTTGGGGAAGTTTGATGCCCTTCATATTGGTCATCGGGAACTTGCAATCCAAGCAGCAAAAATTGGAGTTCCATTTCTTTTAGCCTTTGTTGGAATGGCAGAGATACTTGGGTGGGAACCTAGGTACGGAATGCCCCTTTCTTCTCAACCTTTTTGTTATGCTAGTGCAATAAAATATTTGAAGGCAAATAAGGCACAGAAGAGAAAAAATAAATGCTAGTAAATCTCTCCACTCTACATCAAGACCGTCTGAACTGTACATGTTCTCCTGGTGCATGTCATTAATTTATATGCCTGAGCTGTTGTCTCCTTTTTTTCCTTGTTTTTTGCTTCTCAATTTGATTATCCTTGAATCTGTTTGACCGGCATTCTTCAACATCGGTTTGCATAACATCTTCCCTAACTCTAGATTGCTCACTTGACCTCTCCTAAGTCTTTTATCTTAATACAAGACCGTCTGCGGATATGATCATGATTTAGTCGAGAAGCATTGATGAATGTGCAAAATATTTCATAATCTGATAAATTCACTAGTATTTTCCAAATTGAGTAAATAATTAAATGATTTGCTAGATGCTTTGTATGACACCGTGCTTAACTACCACAATTGACTACTTAGAAAGGTCCTTTTGCATTGGGGTGTAAATATTGGCATGATACTTTCGTTGGATGAAATTCAAGGTTAGCTATGAACATGAACATAATATTTGTGTAAAAGGTAATTAGCATATAACGTATTTATATTTCACTTTTATTGTGAAAACATCATTAGCCTTCATTTTTAGCATTTTCACCCTTGTTTCCACCTTTCGTTGTGCAAAAAGTCGTTTTGATTCATTTTCTCAAATGACGAATATATCTTTTTATTTAAATAAAATAAAAGGAAAAAGAAAGAACTAATTGTGTCTGTAGTCCCAATTTTTTTTAAAAAAATTACAAATGAGTCTCAAGTAAATTATTAAAAAGGTAATTAAAACATAATGTACTCATCTTTCACTGTTATTGTGAAAAACGTTCATACTTTTCATTTTTTGACATTTTCACCATTAATTATATATTTGATTGCTCAAAGCATCATTTCTATCCAATTTTTATTTAAATAGGAGGATATATTTGTCATTCCACAATTTTTTATTGAGAAATTGGATGAAAATGGATGGAAATAATGGTTTGCGCAATCGAAAGTGTAATTAAGGGTGAAAATGCCAAAAAATTGAAAATTGTAGATTTTTTCACAATAATAGCGAAAGGTATGGACATTATATGCTAATTAGCTTTTTAAAAATTTATTTGTGATTCGTTTGCAATTTTTTAAAAAAAATTGGGACTATAGTTGCAATATATATATATATTTTAATTTAAACAGAAGAGTATATTTGGCATTTAACAGCTTTTTATTAAGAAAAATGATAAATGACCTTTTGCGCAATGAAAGGTGGAAATAATGGTGAAAATACCAAAAAATGAAAGGTAATGATGTTTTTCACAATAATATTGAAATGAACGACGTTATGTGCTAATTATCCTTTGCGTAAACTATGAATCTTTCCACTGTATTTGTACAAATTCTTAATTCATTTAGTAGAAAAGCAAGATGTGTCAAGTGCTTGAATGATTATTCAAATAAATCTTAGATAGGTTATATTGCTTATCCATTTTATTTAGCTCATGTTTGAGCCCCATTCTTTCTCCTTTTTCCCATTCATTTTTCTATAGTACTCATTTTCAGCCACACATTCTCCAAATAAAATAATATTACACACAAATCTAAAACTTTCCTTCACCTTTCCACCACACGTTCTCCATCAATCACTATTCAAAACCTAATTCTTCCTAAAAAATGGGAGCCAAACACCCACTTAACTTACTAGTATGCACATAAATTTTGTTTTCTGATAATATATTAAGAAATGGACTGAGAGGTTGTTTATGACTTCTTTCATATTATCTTTGAATAGGGCACCAATAGTTGCCAAATGCGATCGAGAACGGGTTCTTTCCTCTTGGGCTCCATACTGTGGTAATGTCATACCCAGGGAAATCGAGGTCGAGTTTTCAAAAGTTCGACGTCTCACTCCGCAGCAATTTGTTGAGAAGTTAGCCAAGGAGCTTAGAGTTCAGGGTGTTGTGGCAGGTATAATATTGCCTTACCTTTCTGTCTTCTTAATTTTGTTAAAGTTCCAATGATGTGATGGTGAGCATGATTGTTAATATGGTAGGTCAAAACTACCGTTTTGGATACAGAGCTGCTGGTGATGCATCGGACCTGGTGCAATTATGCAAGGAGTATGGCATTGGTGCTTACATCATTAATCCCGTCATGGACAAGACTCAAGATTCTGGAAACATTAACTCTATCAATTCAAAGGAGCAAGGCCAAGTATCATCTACTCGAGTGCGTCAAGCACTTTCCAAAGGTGACATGAAATATGTCTCAGAGCTGTTGGGACGCCATCATCGTCTTATGTTGATGGTTAAAAACAAGGAAAAGGTTACTGGTGATAGAAAGAGGTTGTCAGCACCTAGGTCTTGTTTATTAAATCTTCCACCCAAAGAAGGTATTTATAGCAACTGTTCTCTCTTAATTGGTGACAAGAATGCGGTACCATGCAGAATCACTATCGATCCAACAGAAATTCATTTGGATTTGAATGACCGAGCTGCTAGCACACATTTTACATCTCCAGACTTGGAGTTATTGGGCATCGACTTTGGTGAGTCGATGGTTTGATGTTACCTAGAATTTTAATATTGTGATGTTTATTTTTTCAATGATATGATTCCTGGGTGACGCGTTTCCCCTTATTTTTACTATTATGACACGCACAGAAGCAAGTTACAATTCCATTCCTTGATTAATTCTACGATAACTACCACACTTTCTTCTTCAAAGTGAAGACGACTAACCTTGGTCACTGGTTCCTTAAACGCTGTGCATTTATTTAATCTTGTCTTTTGATTTACAAGGATATAGTTGTGAAATCATCTTTCGTTTCACTCTTTTGTTGTCGTTTTGGCGCTTCTAAATTAGTGTGTTGTTCTTGCTTCTTTCTTAGAAATAAGCCAAGACAAACATGCTCTATAAGATCCTGTATATGGTTCATAGATTTGCAATGATATTCTGTATAGAAGCTACTATTAAGCATATAGCCCCTCTGAGAACGTGGGTTCTCTCTCTCTGATACACCTCCTGGGTACAAGAATTGGGGCTGTCTTTTGTCTTTCTTATTAGCAGGGAAACCTCGAGGTGAGGGTCCTATATGTAGTTTTTTGAGCTTGAGTTAGATGAGCAAGGCAACGAAGAGCTTCTCTATGGCAGGGGCTCGAGAGAGTAGTGATCCTTTGTCTTATAGTGGATTGTTAGTTTTTATTAAAATTATTTTTCTGGTCATCGTGTTGTTTTCTATTCCTAGTCCAAATTCTGCTTAACATTAAACTCGACCGGATTCCTCTACGTTTATGTACAAAAACTCGTCGAAAATTGTCAGGTCACAAATATTCAAATAGAAAGTTAAAACATAACAAAGAAGAAAAACTTTGCATTTCTTTCCTGTGAGGATAGGTGACCTCACGTGTGTATCTTTGGGGTTGATAAACGAGGTGTAGTGCAATCTCGTCAATGAAGATATCTAGTAATATCATGACTATGAAAGACTCGTACGAATTTTAGATTGTTTTTTTGTGGACATTGGTTACCAAGGATTTTACATGGGTAATGAATTTTAAAATTAAAGTTTGTGAAATATTTGTGTGGACAAGAAAAGAGTTGGAACGGACTGGGTCACTGGAGCTCCATAATCCATTGGCGTTGTTGTGATTGCCATCGACCCCTTCTAGTTGGTAGAATATTCCAAAATATATTCCTCAAAGGAATTTCGTTTATTCCACCTCCGTATTCGCTTGATTCCATTCCTCCAATGATATTCACCTCCTCCAAAATAAAACCTCTTTAAAAACATATTGGAATATTAGGATTAAAATTACTTTTTTTTTTGGGTAAATTTTGATAAAAATAAATAAAATAAAATGTGTGGTTGAAGATTTTTGAGTTTTATGAAATATGTGATTGAAATTAATTATTAACATTAACCTTAATTTTAATTCCATTAAACAAGGGTCAAATAATGAAAATTTAATTCTTGTCATGTCGTTATCAATTTGTCACGTAAGAAAGCATCTTTCACTATTCACTAAACTTTGAAAAAGGTTTTCGATGACTTAATATACTTTGAAAAATGTCTTCGATTGCTTAATGAACTTTGGGGTGGTTGAATTTTGATCAATCTTTTCGTTACTTTTGTAGAATTTTAAACTATTTTCATCATTTGAAAAATTCAAATTTATTATTTGTTTTGTCACTAAAATTAAATTAAATTTTTATGTAATTGAGTAATCACTCCTCGTGGAATCAACGATCCGGACTAGTTTGTAACTTTATTGCTTTTACGTGATACGTGCGCTCGCGATATACATTTTTTAGTGAAGAATACGCCGACATTATTTTTATTAGTTTAGTGAGCAAAATTCGACCACATCTAAATTTTATGAGCAATGAAAGAAATTTTCCAGAAGTATAGTTTACAACCGAAGACCTTTTTCAAATTTTAGCGACTAATAAAAGATGTTTTCTTACTTGGCAATTTGATAATGACATGACACGGTACCACTTGTGCATTCGATTAGGCACGTCTTCAATTCCATTAGAGGTTTGAAATAGATGCTATATCATCAATAACGTGCAATATTTGGATAAATTAAGTGGCAATAATTTGACATTTTAAAGTTTACTTAGCAATCGAAGATGCGAAATTGAGTGTGAGAAACAGATTCAGAGGCGTCCATTCTTTTTCTTTTCCTATATATAAACGAGAACAAGAAATTGAACAGCATTCGACTCATTCATTGAATTTTGATTTGTTTTTCAACTGTTTCTTCTCTCTGTGAGGTCAGTTCTTCTTTTCCATTCGACACAAACAATCTGTTTTTAGTACATTAACTTTTTTTTTTTATTTCTCTGTTTCTCCTTCGTTTTTCCCCTTTTCCACCCCTAGAATTTCGAGGTTTGGTGATGCCAATTCTGAATTTTTACTCCTATTAGACCAGATTATAAATTCTGCCAATAATTTATTTGAACGGAGCTTTTATTTTAATTGTTTATTTTAGTAATGAATTAATCATCTACTCTTATTTCATTGATGAAAATCACTTTAACAAATTGTTTAATTTCGTTCAGGATTATTAAAATTTAACGAAAAACGAAATTATGATTCGAGCTAAAACTGAGTTCTGCGAAATTACGTGAAAATTGGGGACAATAATGTATAACCAGGGGTCGACAACTGTCCTTTTCAATTTCATACGTTAAACCCTATAATTTTGGAAGTAAAAATAAAATCAAACTCGTCTTATTAATATGTGGGACTGTGTTAATTTTGGGGTAATTTTAAACCTCACATGGAAAATAAGCTTGAAATTAAAAATGATTATGATGTATTAAGAAATGATCATGATTCACGTGTTGTGACCCTATTGGCTCAGGCATCAGCATCCTACCACTTATAATTTTTTAATTCTCTTATGTATTGTTAATTAATTGATTTTGCTGGGCTGAATATTCATGTAATTACAGGACGCGTTGGGGAAAGGTTTGACTCTGTGAAGCGATTTCTTTTTTGGTTGGCTGCTGGGATCAGGCTGTCAATTCATTAGACAGCCTGACTTTGAATTCTTTAACACAAAACGTTTACCCATAAACCGGTAGGTAGTGCGTCAAAGATTAGTTTTTTTAATCAAATTCATGTGTCTAATGTTTTAATCAATTTCAGTTTTTATCCTTCACTTTATGCAGGTGGATGCAAATTCTACTTCTAGGCTTTGTGGGTAGACGATAATTCTTTGACACATTACTTGAGCTTGAACTAGTTGTCATATGGCTTCCTTTTCTGGAATCTTTCAGAGGCCGGTAGTTGCGGCCTCTGCAGTTGCAATCGCCTCTGTTTCTGCTGATTTTCACGATAAACTGCGGCCTTCCAGTTCATCAGAGACTTGTTATTCCTTGGAACAATCGAATCCTTCATTTTCTGAGTCATTACAAGAAACAAGTTCATCTTGGGTGTCCCAGATATCCTTTTCCAAGTTAACAGATTTGTCTTTCGTCACCAGAATTCGCATGCCTTTGCCTAATGTAAGAATATCATTTCCTAAAACTGGACCGAATTGTTGTTCTATGGCGTCTTCTCCTGTTTTGCTCAATTTGTATCAGTCTGCTGAGTTAGCAAAAACTGCAAAACCAGTGTCCTCTTCATATAATATTCCTCCATCGACATCAAATGTTTTATATAGATGGCATTTGCCAGAGCCACACACCATCAATGTGTCTGGTGTTTCTGATTGTTCATCAGCAAAGTCTAGGACTGTTGTGGTTTTGCTTGGATGGTTAGGGGCAAAGCAGAAGCATCTCAAGAGATATGCGGAATGGTATACCTCAAGAGGGTTTCATGCTATTACATTTACTTTCCCAATGAATGAAATTCTCAGCTATCAAGTTGGGGGGAAAGCTGAGGAGGATATAGAATTGCTTGTGAACCATCTCGAAGAATGGCTGGAAGAAGAGCACGGAAAGAATTTGGTTTTCCATACATTTAGCAATACAGGATGGCTAACGTAAGTTTTTGTGCTTCGGTTCATTTAGAACTTTGATATAATTCCTTTATCTCAAGAAGGAAAAAAGGTGAAGCTTTTACTCACTATTATGTTTGATGAGTCTCTTCATTTCTCTGCAGTTACGGAGTCATTTTGGAAAAGTTTCAGAAGAAGGATTCTACTTTAACAGAAAGGATTAAGGGCTGCATTGTGGATTCTGCTCCTGTGGCGGCCCCTGATCCACAGGTAATATTGTCTTGTAGAATTGTAGTTACACAAGGTTCCCACGCAATATGACTTATGGAAAGGCAATGTGGGTTGAAAAACAGCTTTACACGAAACAAAAAATGTGCGACTAGTATTTTGAGCTGTATTTTCACCAATTATGTTACGCCAGTGTTGTATTTCTAGCATTTCACTTAGTGTGTTGAATCTCACTTCCTTTTTTTTCTTTTTTTCATGTATAAGATAGTGAAAAATGTGCATATTTGTTCTAATATGTCCGATTCTATGCTGATTTCTTTCACATTTTATCAATTTTTTCCAAGTGGTTTGATTTGAATGTTAATGTTTACCTACATTTTTAAAAGGATTTTGGCATTTGTGGTATAACTTCTTAAGTCCTTGTTTTTAAAAGGATTTGGGCATTTGTGGTATAACTTCTTAAGTCCTTGTTTGGGCTCCATTTTAATGAGGTTTTTGGGAAAATATTTTGGAATAGTAATTTTTTTGGGAAAATGTTTGGTTAAAAATTAAAGTAAAGTTTTGGGTTTATGTGTAATATTATTTTATTGAAGAATGTGTGCTTGAAAATGAGTTTTGAAGAAATATATTTTTGGCTTAATGGAGCCCAAACAAGGGCTAAATAATTCTTGATAGAGCAGAGTTAAAGGAGGATTAATGTAAAATGAGTGAGGCTTTATCGATGACTGTTACCTGTCTATATATTCTTCTATCAATTATGAGAAACAAATCTAGGAACTAGAAATTTTCTGTTATACAGCAGAGAAAAAGAGATGGTGGATTTTTGTCTAGGCCTTGAATTCACTCATAAATGTCTTTTCAGCATCTGAAGTTTTCTCTTTTTTTGTGTTATTTCACAATTCTCTTCTCCAGTGAACTTCATCCAATCTATTCGTTATACATCCTTCTAGGTCTGGGCATCTGGATTTTCTGCTGCATTTTTGAAGAAGCATAGCATTGCAACTAAAGGTTTCATGAGCTTAAGTGAAGCAGGTGCAGAGGCAACAGTTGGAACTAGAAATGCTGTTGAAGCTAAGCCTGCATTAACTGAAGTGGCTCTTCTACTTGTTCTCGAGAAGTTCTTCGGGGTGGTTCTGAATTATCCTTCAGTAAATAGGTAAAGAAGGTTTCCATTAGAAACTAAAATTCTTCTTTCCTTGCTTAACTAACAGTTTTGCTCCCAAAGTTATTTATATCTGGCCCCTGTTTGGGGCACATTTTTAATCCAAAAAAATGAAAAATATAGCCGTTGGAAATGAAAAGGCAGCCACTTTTTTTTGGACCTTCATCACACAGGTGGGACCCAAATTTGACAACTAACGGTATTTATAGAAGTTGTCACACTTCTCCAATGCATTTAGGCTGAACGTGATGAAAGCTTAGACACACACACACACACACACACACTTGTTTTTAAAATAAGCCAGTGGTCAATTTAGAATACCTCATACAACTTTTTCGCACAACAGCAATGAAATTATCAGAACCGGAACATTAGATTTGAAATGATTTATGTTTTGTCATCCTTTTTACTTTTACATTGTGTTAATTATAATTTCTCATATTGCAGGAGGCTTTCTGATGTGTTGAGTGTATTAACACTCCAGCAACCAAGCTGTCCGCAGCTATACATTTATAGCTCTGCCGACAAAGTTATTCCTGCAGGGTCCGTTGAGTCCTTCATAGAGAAGCAACGGAGGAGTGGACGTGAGGTCAGAGCTTGTAACTTCATTTCGACTCCCCATGTCGATCATTTTCGGAATGACCCCAAATTGTATTCTTCTCAGCTCACCAATTTTTTGGAGGATTATGTGCTCACATGTTGCAAGCATTCTTCCTGAATAGCATGCTAACCAATCCATGATTTTTTATTTTTATTTTTTTTGTATTTTTAGACACTTGATAATTCCATACATATAGGTGTTTAGCCATTTGGAGATGTATTTTTTCCTCCATTTTTGTTCATGAAATGTGGCTTTTTTAAAGCTACTTTCCCTTATTCTTTCAGGGGTGTATGACTGTCCGTCCCTGGATAATAGTTCTACTTGTAATGCAGATTTCTAATATTATTCCGAAAATTGATGTGCCATGCAATTTTTGATTCATTTTCCTAGTACGCGATAAGAATTTGATTATATTCTTATTTTTCGACAAATAAGTCTCTTTCGTGTAAACATTGTGTTTGAATATTTGTGTTAAAGTTTGGTGGTAAATGCTAAAACTTGTATGATTGATGTGTTACCTCTACAGGAATGAAAAATCATTTTGTTTTATTCGACAATTACTAGTAACTTTGAGCCTTAAAGCGAGCCAAATTGTTTTAGAGAGATATAGTGCATTTTATTGTTTATCAATGCACGATTTTAAATATTGCATTAGAATTTTTAGTATCGCGTAAACATCAATCACTCCAAGATCTATCACATTTACATCAATTACCACAATTTTCTTCTTTTCGTAAACCCAAAGCAAGAAAGTGTAAATACACGAAGTTATGACTAATACAGAAATACTTCTTATCTTTCAAAAATTATGGAAATTCTCTCAAGATTTATTTTTATAACGAATTCTCCATTTTAGCAAGAAATTAAAAAAATAAAAAATAGGGAGTTTTTCTAGTATACACTTTGCTTTTATATTGTTTTGAAATCGTTATTACATTCTTATTTCTTAAATTATATTTTCCCACTCTCTTTGTTTGAGCACCATTTTTTGACAGAGTATATTGGGCAATAGTAGATTGATAAAAAATGTGTGGTAAAAAAATAAGGAAAATTTTTGAGTTTGTTTATATTATTATTTAATTGAAAAATGTGTGGTTAAAAGATGAGAGAGTAAATATATTTTGAAAATAACGATAATCAAACAAGGTGGGAATAATTTGACGAGGATTGGTTTTAGTTAAAAAATTAAAATAGCTTACAATTTTATTTATTTATTTGTATAATACTAAATACCATGAAGTGTGATTTAGCCCATGTTTGATTTACATTAAATTTTTCATTCTCATTCTTCTACTCATTTTCAACTACGCATTCTTTAATAAAATAATATTTTCCATCACATCAATAACTTTTCCTTCTTTTTCAACCACACATTCTCCATCGATCTACTATTCCAAAATACATTCTTTCAAAATAATGTGGCTCAAACACACCCATAATTCCACATCGAATAAAGATAAAAACATAAACCAATTTATAAGGGTTTGGGCTACTCTTAATAAGGTCATTTTAAGATTTCAACTACGCATTCTTTAATAAAATAATATTTTCCATCACATCAATAACTTTTCCTTCTTTTTCAACCACACATTCTCCATCGATCTACTATTCCAAAATACATTATTTCAAAATAATGTGGCTCAAATTTCTTAAAACATTATACAGTTTTCCGAATACAATTGAAAAAAAATAATTAAGAAATCAACATGAAAACTTGTTTTCATAAAAACAATTAAAGAATCAATGGTATTGCATATCACTTGATTTAGCAGCATTTTTTATTTTCATTTTTTACCTCTTTAACATTTGTAATCTGTCGAACTTAAAAATTTAAGGTATATATTGGTATTGAAATATTGAATATTCAAAGTTTAGATTTCTCTTTTAATTCTTGTAAATTATTTGAAATGAAAAATTGTTTTTGATAAAAATATAATTTCACATGAATTTATTTTGTGCAAAAGGAGGAAAAACTCAATTTTTAAAACTAAAAACATTACGTTCTTTAAATTAAAATTCAGAAAAAAGAATATGATTTATATGTAACACAAGACAAAAGGTCAAATTGGCAATATTATATTTGTTTTTGCTATTAGGAAATCTTTATATAATTTTAAAAATTAGAAAGAGTATTTTTATTTTCAAGGGTGGTCAATATAATTAGATGAGTTGACTTCACCAATCACCGAAGTTTGTTCAAAATTTCAAGTTGGTCATTGAAAGTGTTTTTCAAATTCTGAGTAATTAAATGTTATAATGGTTTCATCATTGCTCGCTGTATACGAAGAAAAAATTAACATATTGTCTAACATATCACCCGTTAAGTACTGAGTTGGAGTAGTAGACGTTGGTTGGAGTAAAACCATGAT